>CAEGAD010067475.1:0-164002 GCA_903067055.1 Poeciliopsis paucimaculata
TCAACGATGAATCTGCAAATGCTACAGAAAACAAATATTCAGAAAATCTTGCAGATTCTGAAGGATTTGCAGCCTGATGCGTTTTCTGCCACAAAACCAGATTCTCAGTCACCTGTCATTCCCAAAATGCCACATGTCTCGGATGTCGTTCTACCTGCAACAGTTGCATCCAAGAACCCTGTATCTAGCGTTTCTCAGTCTCAGCCAATCATTAAAACAAATAATGCTCATGTGCCATCTTCTAAACCTCAACCTCCAGCCAACACTGGGTCCTGTAAGGATCTGCCATCCCTTGGTGTGAGGCGGGATTATGCAGCAGTTATGCCAGGAAGATTTCCGCACATCTGCTCTTTATGTAAGAAAGAATGTCCTCAACTAAAGGTAAGTGTGTGGTTTTTTTCACCTCCTCCTTGATAATCCTAACTGCTAGTTACTTCATTATTTCAGTTATCTGTCATGCATTAAATTGAAAACATTTTAAATGTCTCTGTATCGCAATTTGTTTTGCAAACATAATGTCAAGACAAGACTTTATTTGTTGCTGTTTATTTTAGGATTGGGTTACCCACCAGACAAGCAACCAACACCATGCGAATTGCAACCGCCTTCGCAACCAGTTAGTACATTTAGCCGTTTTTAAGAAATATTTTACGTTTTTGGAAAGGTAATGGGTTTTCTGGAGTATTGTTTATTTTTGATTTACACCTAAGAAATAACAAAAAAAAACATTTTAAATATAAATGTTTAATTTTTCTCCTTTAACCTACAATGCTGGTGGGCTTTTGAGACATGTTGTTTCAGAAAAAGTTTACAGTACCTATGGAGACCTTTCTTTGAATGTGCTGCTGATTTCTTCTTTTTTCTCCCACAGATATCCTCATTGGGATGGGGAAATGCAAAGAAGGTAATTTTATTTTATTTTTTTCAAATAGTAACAACAAAAATAAGTATTTCTCATTGTCAAGTCTCTTTTTTTCAAATGGTTGATTTGATTCTTGTTCACTAATCTTTTTAGGGATGCAATTAAAAGTTCTAAGACTTTAACCCGAGCTTCCCTACATCATCGTTCCCGCTCAAGCAGCGGCACTTGTTCCAGCTCAGGAGATGGACGAGACAAATCCATCAGCCGGTCACGTTCCCGCTCTCACAGTCCACATCATCGGAGGAGCTCAAGAGATGAAAAGCACAAATACAGCAGTAGATCAGGACATAGCAAAAACCGATCCAGTAATGGCTCCAGTTCCTGTTCGTACAGCCCCATCCACCATGGCTCAAGAGCTAGAAAAAACCAACACAGGCTGCCATGCCGCACCTCAAGGTCTAGGTCTCGCTCTTACTCCCCACGTTATAATCGTTCTGGTTATCGATCACGTACAAGAAGCTACGAGAAATGGTCCTCACCAAAGAGAATGAATAAGAAATCAATTTCACCAAGAAGGAACCACGAACGACGGTTGTCTCGAGGAAGAAGTCGTGAGCGAAGATTGTCACCAAGAAGTGATCGGAAAGAGGGGTCAAAGAGATTCCTTGAACGGCAGTCTTCCCCAAGAATATCTGCTTATAAACGATTGTCACCGAGGCAATGGTCACCCAGGAGTTGCTGTGTGAGACAGATGTCCCCAAAAAGAACTGATAAACGATGGTCCCCAACAAGCAATGGTGAGCAACTCTCACCCAGAAGATGTGGCAACAGAAGACGGTCACCAGTGATGAGCCATGACCAACACTCCTCTAGGTCTAATGATAGACTGTGGTCACCACAAAGAAGGACAGATGTTGGTACTTATGACAAACACCGGTCTCCGCCAAGAAGGACCGACGACAAATATTGGTCACCGCCAAAGTACCATGATCGACAGTCACCCCCAAGAAGGGATGATGATAAAAGATGGTCACCAACAAGAAAACGTGAATCACTCCTTGAAAGAGATGAGCAACAATTCCTGTCAAAGCAGAGTGACGAAGAAGCGTCATGTGTAAGGAGAAACCGCAAGAGACACGCGTCTCCAGGAGGAGAGCCATCCTGTCAGAAAAAGAAGTCCAGCAGTGTACAGATCCTGACAAAGCGGCTGCTGGAAAATTCAGGTTTGATCTGGAAACATTGTTGAATCTCTAAAATCAAAGTGTTAGCAATGTCTTTAGTTGTAGAGTGTCTCTATCTATCCTATAATTATGCTAATACTTTCTCATGCATTCTTCTCCTTCTAGCTATCGAGTCAGGACAGTCAAACATCAAAGATGTCGTAGATTTAGTGGTTCCTGTTTTACTGGCTGAACTTTCAAAGAATCAGGATTCCTCACAGTCATCATCAGGATTACCTTCACAGGACAAAAGGACAAAGGTCGTAACAGATTCATCAAGTGGAAGACAGTTATCACCATCTTCCACAAAAATACTGTCCAAACTCAAGCAGAAACATGCAAGATCTTCTGAAAAGACCAAGGTTGGTGTGCATCTTTGAGTTTATCAAGCTAAGATATGTTCGCATTATCGTTCCTACATTTTTGTAGCCTAATGCAAATAGTTAAAAATTCAAGGCCTTCAGATTTGGAGTTGACCATATGTACCGTTTTAGATTATTCTACAGGAAATTGATTCAATTTGAATTTGTTCAAACCTTTATTTTAAAATGTATCTCTCTGCTGGCTCAGAAGGAGCAAACCTAATTTTGTTTAGTAATACAACTACAAAGGTGGCCAGATAAAATCAAGACTGTTGGACCTGATGGAACAGTTTCCCAATCCTGAAGTGAAGGTATATCTAAACATCCCCACCAAACGTTAGAAAATTGTGTTTCCGCCTGTGTGGAGCTTATCATTGGCAGGAGTGGGATATGGGTGAATTTGCACACTTCTGATATCATCACAAGCTCATTGGTAAAAAATCTTTGCCTCTGTAAGAAGCTAGCTAAGTCCAATAGAAACATCAAGGACGGACTGAAATTATGCAAAAGATAAAATGCTCAACAATGGGAAACTGGTGCAAACTCTCAGGTTTGAAAGCTTATTGCATTTAGTACGAAGATCCAAATGGATCAAATGTAAAAAGAAGCAGTTGGCTTTTTCCTAAAGGCTCAAAAGAACGCTTGCGTCACTTCCAAAACTTCAGGTTATGACTGTAGATTGTATTTTCACTAATCTAATCCATCTATAATGTGTTATGTTCACAGGACAAGAGGGCCCTCTCCGTTATCTTACAACATGGAAGAAAACATCATAAACTGTAAGTTATGGTTGTGACTTTTTTCAGTTCAATAATTTTATGAATTATGCCGTAACAGTCACTAAAAAATGTTTTAAAGTCTTCCACTTTAACTAGTTGCTGATGCATTCAAGACCACTTCTGGATTAATGTCTGTTTGAAATCCAAATGTATTTTATATCTTGACTCATCCCCCCAACCCTTCACACATCTTTAGAGCTAAACATTTCTGGATAGATTCACTATGAATAGTAGATCTGAAACAAAGATAAGTTATAATGTCTTGTTTTATTATGGTTCTGCTCTTAGGTAGTGAATGCCACTCATTCACTCTTTGCTTTATACAAACTACTTGATTAAGGCCTTCTTGGTGGCTGCAAGGTTTGGACAGCTGTTTGTACAACAGCATAATATCATATAAGTTTGCAGGAAAATAAATGCTTTTTTTGTTTGACTTCTTAAATTTATTTTTGTTTGTCTCTTTGACAGAAGATCTGGGGATACCAAGAAACTGGGTTCATCTGAGAGCTTGGACCTTCTTCCGATAAAAACGCTTCTGTCTTTGCATCATAAACTTGTGAAAAAAGCAAAACGTTTATCTTCCAAAGGAAAATACGTCTCCAAATCCAAAACTTACTCGCAAAAAACGCAGGCTTTGAAGTCAGTTGTATCAGTAAAAGAGCCGTTGAAACAATTAGTTTCCTTGAGGTTCAGAAGTCTGGAAACAAGCCCTCATTTTGGCCTCTCAAATCGAAGAAGTGGACCTATAGTTTTCAGAAAAGAGCAAGATTTCGAAGCTGCAGTTAAAGGAAAGACTAGAGTTAAAGGGATACGGAGGATTATTATTCCCGAACCAAATGAAGAAAAGAAAACTATCAACAAAGTAAAGCTAGGTTCTTCAAAAACATTTGCAAGTAAACCTCTGGATAAAACTGCTGAATGCGCCAGAGAAGCTAAACTAACAAAAGTTGAAGATTCTTTGGGAAATAAACAACAAACATCAAATGCTTCACAGCTTCAACTGGTTGGTAAAATGGTGACCCCACCAGATCCACTGCAGGCTCAGGAGACAGTCATCAAAACTCAAGAAACCTTGAGCAAAACTTTGCCAAAAGTCCAACAAAAATTGGATCCAGAATCCAATAAGTCTAAAAGCCTTGGAAAAAGTCCTGATTCAGGTGACACAAGAGACAAACCAGGAGCTAATGTTTTCAAAGAAGGCAAAGAGACTCAAGTTGCAGTGAAAGACACAACCAAGGTTGGAAAAATATTAAAGACGACTATTGCTGAAGCCAACAAAGGCAAGGAAATGGTCACAAAAGTAAAGGTCAATGCTTCAACAACCTCTTCAGATACATTTCTGGATAAAACTACTAAATGTTCTGGAGTCGCTAAGCTAACAAAAGTTGAAAATTCTCTCGGAGGTGAACGGCAAACTTCAAATGTTTTGCATCCAGAACTGAAAAAGACTAAGCCACTGATTGGTAAAGTGGTTCCCAGACCACATCCACTTCAGGCTCAGGAGACGATTGTCAAAACTCAAGAAACCTCCGACAAAACTTTGCCAAAAGTCCAACCAAGAATGGATCCAGATTCCAAGAAGTCCAAAAACCTTGGAAAGAATCTTGATTCAGATGGTACAAGAAACAAACCAGCAACTAAAGTTTTTAAAAAAGGCAAAGGCTCTCAAGTTGCAGTTAAAGACAGAACCAAGGTTGGAAAAATGCTAAAGAAGACTTTTGCTAAAGCAATGCAAGGGAAGAAAATGGTTGCAAAAGTGAAGGTCAAGGCTCCAAAAACATCTACAAATAAAAAGCTGGATGAAACGACTAGATGTCTCTCAGAAGGAAAAGAGGGAAAACTTTCAGAAATGGCCTTTGGAAACTTTAGCAAATGTGATCAACCAAATTTCAAAGAATCTGCAGCAAAGACCCTACAACTTAACACCAATGAAAGTCGGTTACAAATCAGCCAAGAAAAAGAAGAAACTTCATCTGAGGACATAAATGTGTCATCCAAGCTGACAATGTCAGAAGATCTCTCTGCGGTTTGTCAAACCCTAAAAACAGACACTTCTGAAATAAAGGTTGACAAAACCTTTATTTCAGCAAAAGCTGGAATAAGCAAACAAACAGAAGTTATTACAGATGGTAATGCGATGAAAAGAAAAATGGATTTTCTTGAGACCAAAGGAGATGAAGTGACCGCTACACATGCCTCCCCATCTGACCTTGAACATCCTCAACCAGGCAGTGAAGTTATCACCACTGCAGATAAACCTGCTGATCCTATTCTGAGTCAACAGACAACGACAACAACTCAAGAAACTCCAGTCCCTGCAGGGCTAAACCTGAAGACCAATGGCAAACAGCTGAAGGCTCAACCGCAGTCTGCAGGAAGCTCTGCTGAGCCACCTTTGGATGCATCGCAAAAAACTGAAGGGGACAACAAAAGTTATCAAAAAGGTATGTTTGAGATGACTGGTTTATAATTTTCTATCAACCAGGTATGTTGTGATTGCTTGAATTAGACAATCTAAAGTCATTTACATGAGTATAAGGAAAATAAAACAACATTGCAGTGTCAAAGTAAGAAAAAACAATGACTGGTTTAAAAACCAATGACACTTTATGATGATCCGGTCGTCATTAGTTAATGGCAACTTTTAAACAAACCGGGGTTTGTTTAAAAGTTGCTGGAACTCAGTGTTCCAGCATTTTGGAACTCAGCATTTTGGAACACTGAGTTCCAAAATGCTGAACTCAGTGTTCCAGCATTTTGGAACTCAGCATTTTGGAACACTGAGTTCCAAAATGCTGAACTCAGTGTTTCAGCATTTTGGAACTCAGCATTTTGGAACACTGAGTTCCAAAATGCTGAACTCAGTGTTTCAGCATTTTGGAGTTTTTTGGAAGTTTGTCCCGATTAGAGGAGCATAGAAGCCGAATGTTGGTTCTCCATGTTCGGTTCTGGTGATGCAGTCTAGAAATCTGGTTTGAACTGATTTTGAACCAACTTGAAAATTAGGTAAAGTTTATATGAAAAGAGACTAACTAATTTTTAAAATTTGATTTAAAAAAAAACAAAACACATATTCAAACTTTGAAAAGCACATTTGCTATTTAACCAAGAATCTGTGTTGGACTGGTCACAAAGTAGCCCATAGTCCAGATTATAATCAAATTTTTTGGAATTTAGACTTGTTTCATCATAAGTGACTCTCCATGGTGATCAAGTCTGACTTTCAAACTGAAATATGAAATAAAAAAGAAAAAATTTATGCTTTTTCTCATGAGCCAAAATCAAGATAAAATCACCTAACATATATATTTTTTAACCCTCTTAATAATAAACTAAGCATGCAATGTTTTAATTAAACAGTAACAGATATTAGTCACTAGAGAGATGTGTAAATTGTTTGTCTCATTAAACGAAAGGCATGTAGTCTGTAAAACTTTTAGGATTGATTGTCTGCTAAATTTAATTTCATACTCTTTTGAGGGGGGTTATGAGGGGCTGCACAAAGTCAGTCCTGGGGCCACAAATAGCCGTTTGACACCCCTGCCCTAAAGGATTTTAGAAAAAAAAAATCCACTATTTTTTTTTTCTTTTTTTCTTCTCTCCACAAAAATGAAAATGATTCACTCAAATGTAATTTCTGTGGTATTTAAAATTGCTTGTCCTCTGTGCTAATCATTTCTCTTCTGAAGTTGATGTTCTGGCCCAGAAGAACCCGGCCGCCTGTTTTCCAAACGCAGCAGCAGCTGCTGCTCTGAACCGCGTTGAGTCCTCGGTGACGGTTGGCGAGAGGATTGGGTGTTACCTGAAGCTCCACAATTTCAGTGAGAAACCCGTTTGTATTTTCAAAAAAATACAAAACGTTTCGTTTGATTTTTAATGTTTTATTTTTGTTTTGATCCTCATCTAGAGTGTTTTTCTGCAGGAATCATCATGTCGTCCAAAGTAAGATTTATTTTCTCGATTTATTTAGCCTTTGGCTTTTTAAATGTAGCTTGTAGTATTGAGGAAAATTATCCTACAACTTGATTTGGTACATGAGTCTGAATCAAAACATTGAGCCAAATGTCTTTTTTTTTTTTTGTCCATGTAAATTATCTAAATTAATCATTGAAGTTTCAACTATGTTTTTAATTTTGATGTTAAGCATTTTCTTCAGGATTTTGCTTTCTCAGCTTTTATAACAACCACTTTTTCTTTCATTTTACACTTTTCTTCCAGCCTTATGCTCTCAAGTCGACACTAGTGTTAATAACAAACCTTCCTGTGGACTATGGCGGCTCCTACACTGAGGAGGAAGTTGTAAACGTGCTCTGTAAATTTGAATTTCAATACGCCCACGACAACATCTACGTCATCCCTCAGACAGGCATGGTAAGCGCCTGGTTGTGTTTTTGTGTCTGGTTGAAACTCGGCGTAAGCTAAGTGAGCTAAACGTTTTAAAAGTTAGCAATAGCGTTAAAAAGTAAAGCTAAAAATTAGCTAAACTATCAGCAGATGTTTGTCCATCTCTGTAAATCTAGACAGTATTTTTTTCTATGGTTTTGAGTATCAGGATGTTTTTGGTAATACCTTTTGTTCTTTCGGGTTTTTCAATTTTTTTCCCCCCAGTCTGTTTTGTATTGTTTAATCATGAACTTTGGCCCCAGCTGATTGAAGTGGGGACTGCTGTGCTTGTTCTGTAGGTTTCTGTATGTTTAAATTGGCCAGGCACTTCTAGGAAGATTCGCTACTGTTCTATGTTTACTTCGTTTGTGAATATTGGCTCATATTATTAGACAAGTTCTGGGGTTTTTTTCTGCAAAATTCACATTTTGTACAGTTTTTGTACTTCTATTTGGGTCTGAACTGCTTCTAAAAGCAAAAAATCACGCAGTTGATATTTTTTGGTGTCTGGAAAGTAAATGTTTCTAAAACCTCTGGAATTTTAGGTCACATTTGACTGGCACTGTGCCGTCACCTAGCAACCCCAGCCAGCCCAGCCCGTTACCTAGCAACCGCAGCGGAACTCCAGCATGTTTGCTGTCATATTTTTTAATGGCTTCTATCATCAACTGAAAACTGTACTTTGGTTATTATTGTCTCGTGTATCAAAATATAATCAAATTGTAACAAATGAGTGTTGAATTTGTAAAAGATATAAACTTTTTTTGTTTTTATAGTTTTGTTTCTGACATTCTTTCAGGCTTTTGTGCTCATGCCAAATGTGCGGTCAGTAATTGGCCTCGTCTTCGCAGCAGTGCACGGCCTTCTCTCTTTCAGATCGAGGAAACTCTTCTTGCAGATCGTGGAAACAGACATGTTAATGACACCAGTAAGCATTAAAAAATTAAAATACATCCCTTGATTCCTGTCCAACTACACCTAATACTGTGAAATATCTATTTATCTGTCATTCAAAAACTTAATTTAAACAACATTATAGCCTAGAGATGCTGTAAAGTTTTATTTTTACTCTGTTTTTGTTTCAGCTTGGGTTTTATAAATCTCTCATCAGAATAACGCCTCTCGTAAGTAACCCAAACATTCTTTGTTTCGCTGCAGCCTTATCTAACGCTACTGAACTGTCTAGTTTTGCCTTTCATTGTTTGACCCTGAAAAGTAAGAACACCCTTGCTCAGTTGGCAACATTACATTTTCCAACAAATCCAACTTGTACAAACCTGTGTAAAGATTTTTTTTTAAGGAGGATAAGATATGAAAACTCTTGGACTGTACAAGGGTTAGGGTTCACAAAAAGGACTGTTAGCTAATACATGCCATGTGGTTACATTACAACTTACATTTTTCATTCTAGTGTAAACGCATAAGAGTGAAAGAAGAAAAAATGGCAACTAATATTGTCACTGCAATATTTACAGACATTGTTCAGCACAAAAAATCAGAATTGCTCAACTAGACATTAAAACTTATACAAAAAGAGGTATAAGTTGTCAATAATTTGACATCTGTTAATTTTTATTTCGCGATAAATTTATCAGAATTGGGGGAGGGGGAAGAAATGTAAATTTTTACTAATCATTCAGCTCTACTTTTTTATCCTTTTTTTTTTTTTTTACAAAAAGACTACAAAAATAAAAAGGAGCAGTTGACTCAATCTGAGTGGAAAAAAACGGATTAACAACTATACTGATAATAAAACCATATTAGATGCAAGAAGGATGATTAGGATAAACAGACTGGTTTGTGAGGCTGGTAAGGAGAAACCTTTTCTCTGTAGAAATTACATGAAAATACAAGTTTTATCTGAACTATGATCTAAGATCTGGGGCTAAACACCAGCACCACCAGTAAAAAATGGAGGAAAAGCAGATATTTGTGGTTGTTTTCACGTTCTTCTGGTGTCGCTGACAGAACATGAGAGACGATGGAACCAGTATAATCTACATCCGGAACATTTCACCAAGCGACATCGCTGATCTCCGGAAAGCTTTGAGAAAAATCGGTCATGTGAGAAACTTCCTGCCTCTGCTCAACAAGGTAATAAATTTAAATGTTTATTTTCAAATCCATGTAGAGAGGAGGACCTAATGGATTTATCTCTGGTTTTGTTTAGGTTTTCGTTGAATTCGAGACGGTTTACGATGCAGATCGCCTCGGCGTTTGGTGCAGCCTGATGAGACTGGGTTTTGTCCACACAGTCAACAGGCTGAAAATACCAAGGAGCTTCAAGAAATCACAACGTAAGGACATCAAATCTTAAGCGTTAATTAAGATTTAATTTCCAGATGTTTTAAAGAGACAAAGGCATTAAAAAGTAGGAAAAGAGAAAAAAAATTGACTAATTTTAATGACAAATATCCTGTCATCTTTTTTGTCATTTCTGCCAGTAGTAACATCCGGTTGTTGATCAAATGACTCGTGTAATGCTGCAAAAAAAGGGCTTCCCATTGCAGTTTTGTGAAGTAAAGTAATTTCGATACAACTAGAAAACTCCACTTCATCCTAGAGGCAAAACCTTTTCTAGAAAAACTTTCAATTAACCAAATTTCCTTTTGTAATTACAATTTGCCAAATTATATGGTTAATGGAAAAACAGCTACATTTAAATTACTGTTGAATAAGTGCCTCCCTTAAACTCAGATGATCAGTTTTCAAAAACATTTTAAAGTGTAATTTGAATGGATTTACACAATCATCTAAAACCAAAAGAAAAAGTTCAACCTTTTATAAATTGCAATTTTTATACAAAAGTAACCAAACTCTATGATGTTGTCGTCGTTTATGCAGCACCAAAGCTGCCACTGAAAGCTCTGCCAGACAGTGAGAAGATCTTGCCTGATGCAGGGATCCCAGATGTGAAATCTGGCGTTCCTCAGGGTACCACGGCGCCGTGTTGGGTCACCATGATGACGCCGCCCTACGTGTTCCCAACTGTGTGTCCCTGGTTTAACATTCCCAGTAAGAGAAGCAAGATGCAGACACACCAGGCTCTCTGTTGGAGACTTTCCCTTATTGTTTATTTTTCTAACTTCATTTTTAGGTTTTCTGACCGTCCAAAGAGAGGAAGACATTTTGGTGGGGCTCCGTTTCTTGTATAAGATAATATTACTGTTGGCATTGAAAGTGTTTCTTAATCAGTGTTTATGAATCAACAGATGTGTTTCTTTGGTTTGTCTGATTTTTCTCTGACCCTGACGTCCTGTAGACGACTCCCCACCCAGGCTCCGAGTTCTTCACCGTAATGCTGACAGGTTTACCAGAAGGAAAATACAAACATGAGGATGTAGCGAAGCTGGTGTGGCGTTATTTCCCCAAACAGAACCTGCAGACTCTCTACTACAACATCTTGGTGCTACCGCTGCAGAGGAGGGTCAGTCAAACCCTATTATTGTTTTAATTAGCTTTCCTGTTTTGACAAAAAATGAAATGGCATGCAACAAGTTGTTTTTCAAATAGACATCTGTTGGGTTTTTTCTGTCTTACGTGAGATTTTTGGTTGATTATTGTAATGTTTGATAATTAAGCAAACTCTGCAAAGATCTCTACTACAAATTTTTTCGCTTGGATCCTGCAAGTTTCTGTACCGGGTCTCTCCCACGGCACAAAGAGAAACCGTACAGATGGTCTAAATCTTTTGAAGGATGATGATGGTTGGCTAAATTACATTAAGGCAGTGATGGACACCTGAAACTTAAAAAGTAACCCTAAAGTGCTATGAGCTAAAACTAATATGCTATATCGACAGGGTATTTAGCAGAAGCTACCACTAAAGTGCTATACCAACATGGCGTTTAGTCGCAGCTAATGCTAAAGTGTAATACTAATATAGTATTTAAAATTAGGTCCACCAATAGCAGAAACTAGTTTCATTAGTTTATAAGGAAAGTCAGTGTAGTAGACATTAGTAACTGTAACAAGAAAAATGCTCAAATAAAGCTTGTTAGATATGAAATACAATCATTTGCAACATTATCATAAGCAGAAATGCAGGTATTTCTCGAAGATCCATTTGGGGAAACATGAGCTGGGAATGACTTGTACCTCCTAAACCTAAAACCTTTGGGTTTTAATATAACCTTAAACACATTTTCTTTCTGCTGCCTTTCACCTCTAGGCCTTTGTGTTCTTCTGCGACTGGGAGGCATGCTGCAGTTTCGTCTCAGATTGTGTGAAGAAGCCGGTTTCTGTCAGGAACTGCACTCTCAGTGTCCATTTGGTGCTGGAGGACATGTATCCTGGCTCCAGTGAGGTATGGAAAACAATCTGAGGATGCTCTCTGACCTTTAACCTCCAGCAATCTTTGTTTTTGTTTACCTTTACGCTTATTTCCCTTTATATTCTATTACACTTTTAATTTATTTTATGCAGGAAACGATGTACAGGACTCTGATGAAATGGGCGAGTGGTGTAAGTTTGAATCTTTTTTTTTAATGCTCAAATAAAACAATCTGCTTTATCAAACTCCTGGATTTGCGTTTTCAGTACGTTCCAGAGCTTTTCTTCCTGGAGAAACGTCTGCTCACCGTGGAAATCTACGAAGCGAATACGAATCTCATCGAGAGCATCATCAAGGAAGTCGCTGCCATCGGCAGTTTCATCAGCTTCGTGCCGCTCACCAACAGAGTACAGCAACTCAACCCACCTCCATTCTTCACAATAAACCTTTTATATTCTCATATTTAACATTAAACCATTTTTAGTCATTTTCCAGCAAAAAATATTTACTTGTTGGATATAAGTAAGGATGGGCATTTATCATTTAATGTGATAATTTTCTTATTTTGATTTTTTTTTTTTTATTATTGTTTTTATGATAAATTCCAGTTAATGATGTTTAAAAATCCCTGAACTGCCGCCAGGATTTAGTTTTAGTGTTTGCTCAATGAAAGCATCAATAAATTTGAAAATATGATTAAATGCAGTAATAATCTGCAGTTTATTGATGCAAATTGAACTTTACTACAAATGGGAATGTTTTTCCAGATGCTATGATTGCTATGTCAAAGAGGTAGTAAATAGTTCTTATCCTCACTTCTGTTATTATTACAAGAGTTACACAAAATATTGTAATAAAACTTTAAGTCTGTATGGACCACCTGTAGATATAAGTTTAATTAGATGATCCAGTAGGCAGATTTAACAAAACATTACATATAGCTCAAGATGCTGAACACCTTCAATCAATAAATTAATTGTAAAATGTGCGATTTGTAAGTGTGAATACATAAATATAAATAACGCGTATGTTTTCTGGTCTTGTCTTAAACTTAAATATTTATTGCTGCTCTGTTATTGCATTTTATGTTGTATATTTGGTATTAATCCCAGAAAAAAAGTTTGAATGATGATGTCTAGCAAAGAAGAACTTTATAATCAGGAATTGTCTTAAAAATTGTTCTTTTCTGTTTTTTTTGGTTATTTTGAAACGAATCAAAAAGTCACTATTGAGTTTATTGAGGACTCGGTATCGAAGTAATCAGTTATATTTACTTGACTAACCTTTTAAAAAATGTGAACTTTTAGGAGTACATAACATTTGCAGCGATTATACTTAAAAAAAACAAACATTTTTTGTGCATTTTTTTATTTCTTCTCGCAGATTTGCATCGAAATGGTTTCTCCCAGTTGTGCTACAAAGGTGCTGCAGGAGATGCCCTTGAGGAAAGTTTTGTCTACGTATCTCTGGTATGTGGTCTGTAGCTGAGAGCTAGACATTAAAACACGACACAGTTTCTGAAGATGAATGTTGTCACGGCAACATTTTTATCCTGATTTTTGACCTGATTTTCCTTTTCCAATGCCCCATCTATTGGGGACGATTCTAAAGATAAATTATTAGGTATTCCTGTTGTATGTTAAGAGTGATCTCGTCTGCTGGGAAGGATCTTGTCACCAACTTCTTTTCATTTCATCCCTGTAGGGGAAAGATTGGACGTGTTGAGTGGTGAGTGTTGCCATTTGTTTACGTGTTCGTAAAGATGTTGGTGGCCTAATTCTTAAAATGTTATTTTTTTCCTAACAATTAGTTTATGTGCTGAAAGATTTCTATTTGTTTTAAGGCTAAAATAATTCTTTGGATTAATTGTGTTCAATCAATTACTCAAGTAATATCCAACTAATTTAGAAATTTATTAATTAACTGGAATATTGAGGAAAAAACGCAATTTGCTGAAACGACAACATAGTCAGAGCAGTAATTAAGCCAAAATATATACAGTTTACATTTACGTTACACTGTCTGTAAAAATGCTCCTGAAACTGCAAAGTTTTATAGTTTTAGTTTCACCTAGTTCAAATTTATAGAAAAAATAAACAAAAACTAATTTTAAGCACCTTTTGCGATCCAATTACTTATTGGTTAGTCAAAAAAAATAAATAAATCAACAGGTCTGTAAAACAGCGTATTGATAAGTCAGAGGATTGAGCTTTTCACGTTAGAAATGTATTCCAGCTGCAGATTCATTCTCTAGACAAAAATGTTTTCTTTTTAAACGACTATTTATTTTCTTTGTTGATGTGTTTCTAATATTGAATAAAAAATGGCTGAATTTTTTTATACCCTATAAATTAATTGTCAGAATAATTGATTAATCGTCAGAAAAAAAAAACAGTAAAATAATCGATTATTAAAATAATAGTTGCTGCTCTAATTTGTTTGCGTCTTTTTAGGAAATTTAAAGTTACTTAATGGAGATAAAACCAATAAAATGACAAACATCGATTGCTTTAGCATCACATTGTGAATCACAGATGAGAATGAAAGTTAATTATATTTGAATATTCAGTCAGGATTTTTTTTTTTTTTGTCTTATATGTTATTTAGCAGTTGTTTTGATGTGTCTTTTTGTGATTTGTAGTGTGAAGGATCTAAATCAGCGTCTGGAAGAAGCCGGTGAGATCAAAATAAACCTGGAGGCGGAGGCGTCAGCAGTCAGTGGTCAGACTTCGGCCTTGAAAACTCTGGTGGATTTTCCAGTCTCTGAGCCTCCAGGCGATGATGTTGCAGGAGTTAATTCTGCCGCGCCGCCGACTTTAATCGAATCATCGGTTTCTAAATCCGAATCAAAGCTGGAGGTAAAAGTATCTGAAGCTCCTGACGTCGTCCTGGACTCCAAAGCTGGAGCAAATTCACCAGAAGAAGAATGTCAACCCTGCAGGGAGATTTCATCCGCAGCTGATAACTCTGTCGGCTGCGCACCGTGTATGTTCACAATTTAAAACTACACAATGTTTGTGTGGTGATTATTTTAAGAAAAAAGTGTTTGCAGGCAATAAGACTGAAAAGATTGTCATTTGCAAAAAGCATAGAAAATGTAAAAAGAGACACTAGTTGTGTTTCTATTACAAATTTATGCAAAAATCTGTCAACAGTTTGCAATTGAGGTGTTTCCATTGAATAAAACGCTAAAAAGATTTTACTAGAAAACATGAGCCATCCTCCTCCTACGACTTTCCTGTCATCTTTGTTATTTCTGCCAGTAGTAACATCCTGATCATGTGACTCGGTTCATGTGAAAAGTTTCTACTGCAGTTTTGCAAAAAACACAAATTTTGATGCATTTAAAACGTCACCCTAATGCAATACTTTTTAAATCAGAAATGTGACTTTCTTACAAAATTACCGTGTTTCCATTAAGCGTAATTCCAATTTGCACAATTTTAAGGTCAATGGAAACACTGCTGGTCACACTCGTCTGGAAAAATGAGAAATTTTTAAAGAGCACCATTATGTAAAAACAGGTTTTCTGATCGTTACATCGTGCTATAATCAACATACCTGGAGTGTTGCTTTGATTCTTTCATGCATGTTGGAGAAATCATTTAACCTCTATGGCAACCATTCACCTGTGTAAAACGCCTTGTTGGGCCTAGCCCCGCCTTCACGGACACAGCTCCGCTCCCTCTCAGCTCCTTCAGACTAGCCAGCAACAATTAGCAAACACCTGGTTGATCTGCTGAGCTCATTATAGCAGCTGCTTCTCAGTGAAGCGCTGGTAAAAACGTTAAAGGGTTAATAGGGGCCATGTTGTGATGACCTACTGAAGGTGGAGTTTCTTAAAGAGACAGAGGCCCAATTTCAAGACGTTAAATTATGAAGTCAAATTTCTTTTAAGGAATACTTTATATATGTAGCATTTTTTAAAAACAATTTAAGCTAACATAGTTTTTGATTGTACTTTAAGCCTGTAAAACACAGAATATAAGTAGATGTAAGTATGGTGGGATGCACTAGTTAAAACTAATTTAGAATTGTTTTATGACAAAATGCCTCCTTATCGTATTGCAAAGGCTTCTCAGTAGGAATGTAGAATCTGGTGTCAGTGCTTCCTTAAAAACTTGAGTTTTCTCGTACTTTTAGATCCCGATGAGATCCAAACGGATCCACCTTCTAACGGCGTTAGCGTCGTTCCAGACGAGTCCACTGAAACGTCTCCATCCGTCCGAACGGAGGCAGCGCCCCAGGAAATGGTCCAAGAACAACCAGCTGGCTTAGATTCCTGCCTCACTGCCGGGGAGAGGATAGGAAGTTTACTGCAGCCAGAAAAAATTTGTAAGAAACCTTAATCTGTGTTAATCCGACGTGTGTGTGGGGGAAAATAAAAAATAGTCATGCATTTAAAATCTGATTCCTGATGGTGTTTTTTACTGTTCACCACAGGTTGTCTTGGTCATAGTATCATCATGTCCCCAAAAGTAAGTCCTCAAACAACTTATTCTACGTATTTGTTCACAATATTTTGTATGTGGATGCTAAGGGCAGTCTGCCCTGCCAAGTTCAAAAATCCACTTTTTTTGGTGGTTCATTATATACATCACAACTCAAGCCACACCAGGTTAGGGAATTGCCAACTCTCTTCAGTGTATACGCTGCTACAGAGTGAAGAGGACAGAGTTTGCTATTTTCAGCTGTCTGTTTTCTCTCTTTCTCTGTTTAGCTGCGTTCCCATTCATCTTAAAATTTCACAAATTGGAAATAAATTTAACAGAAATGCCAATTTGGGGCGCAAAAATAAAATTTTTGCTGAAAAGTTTTTCCGCTTGGGTGAGGCGGTTTTTCTATTAAAATAATTTTATTTCGCGAGTCACGTGATCAGCAACCGGATGTTACTACTGGCAGAAACGACGAAGAAGACGGAGACAGGAGGATGATTGTGTGGCATGTTTTTTAATGACATGTTGCAAAAATAAACTTATTTATGTGTGATTTTTTTTTTAAATGGATTTCTTATTTAACGGAAACAACGCAGTTGCAAAATAGTTTTTACATTAGCGGAATTTCAACAAAGTTTTACACACAAAGTTCTACACACACAAACGCATCTACTTTCTGTCTCTTTTTTTGTTTTTGATTCTTTTTTGTCACTAAGTGTATGATACAATTTTATTGAAAAATTAAAAAAATCTCACTCTACATAATCAAACGGTAGTAGTTTTTAAGTTACTTCGGTTTCAAAACAAATCTGCAGATTTGTTTTCTTTTATTTTCTTTAAAAAGAAAATAATCTAGACTGACCAAAATATGAGAAAAACAAGTCATAAAGTCTAATATGAGACAGAAATACAAATTGTTCTCAACAAAAATAAGACCAGATGGATGTTCTCCAAAAGCAGCTCAAAAACTGAAATAAAGTTTAACAACTGGCACACGAAGCAGTGAAATACCAAATATTCACTGACTTTACATGCAGCATTTGAAAAACATGCCAGTGTTGCTCTTTTTTTAAGGTTTTATTGGCGGCAGTGGCCTTTATTTGATAGTAAATTGACAGGAAAGTGGGTAAACCTTAGTGAAGGACTAGGAAGGTTTAGCTGTAGTGGGGCGTTTAACCCCTGACCCACCACAGCTCCCCTCATGCCGCGTTTAATCTATGAATCTAAAATGAATCCAGAAAATCTGCGTGGGATCCTGTTAAATTATTAAAATGCATCATTAATGCATTTTTAACAACCGCTCCAGTTGTTAAAACTAAAAGATGAGCAGAAATATGATCATAAAAGCTTCTTTTGTTCAATAAATACCGGTGGAGTGATTAAACTTTTATTTATTTCCAGCATTTATTTCCATGACCAGTATTATACTTTTCTGAAATCCTGTTTTTGTTTCCCAGCCTTTTTCCCTTCAGTCGAGGCTTTTGTTAGTAACCAACCTGCCACACTATCGGGACGGCTGCTACTCTGAGAGGGACATCAGCAACCTGCTGTGCCGGTTTGGGTTTCAATACGAGGACAATAACATCTTTGTGGTTCCTCAGGCCTGCATGGTAAAGTCCAGCAGATAAACAGCTGATCAAACTGATTGTTGCTGTATTAAGTGTTTTTATTCAACGTTTTATTAAATGTTTTTGTTTTTCCAGGCGTTTGTCCTCATGGAAAGTTACCAGAATGCACAGGAAGTTTTCATAGCTGCGAAAGATTGTTTGACTCTGAATGGATGTAAACTCTCTGTTGAGATAATCAGCGGTGGGGTCGTCATGACAACGGTATGCTGGATTAAAACATAGAGATTATGACTTGTTTTCAGCAGTTGAAGCAAATAGATTAAAAATACATAATTTCTATTCTCTAAAATAAGTTTTTAATTGGTCACTTTGAGCTGATTTAGTGTTTTCATATGGAGGCCACTCAACAAATATCAACTTTTTTCCACCTCAGAATTCAGTTTTTCTTAGCAGTTTGACTTGTTAAAAATTTTATTTACTTTTTTTCTCACAATCTTATTTAATTCTCAAAATTTTGACTTTTTCCTCATAAATTTCACTTTATCCTCAGAATTGTAACTTTTTATAAAATTCAGACTTTATCTCACTATTTCGACTTTTTTTCAGAATTTTGACCCAGTTTTTCAAATTTTGATTCTTTTTTTTCTTAGAATTAAGAATTTTTCAAAATTTTGACTTTTAATCACAATTTTGACTTTTTTTTCCAGAATTCTTACATTTCTAAGGGTTAGGGTAGGAATTCTGACTTTTTTCAGAAATGTTGCTTTTTTCTCAGCATTTTGAACTTTTTTCAGAATTTTGACATTCTTTTTTTCTCATAGTTTTGACCATTTCTTTTTCAGAATTCTTACCCTCTTTTTGAATTCTCACTTTCCTCAGAAATTGACTTTTTTTTTTTCTTTTTCTTGTTCTTCTAAATTCTGATCTCTGAAGATTAAAGTCAGAATTCTGAGGAATAAACTGGCCAGTGGCCCTAATACTCTTCTGTACTGTAAGTTTAATTCTTGTGAATTTCTAGAAATCAGAAAAAGGTCGCCTAAAGTTTTTCAATCATTTTGGTGTGTGAGAATTAAAGTTGTGTAAAGCGCGTAGGAGTTGGTCTAGATGAAGTGCTATAGAAGCACAGATCATTTACCAACTCTTAAACAAAGGTCTCACAGCTCTTTATAAAGAAATTCATACAAAAATAATTCTGTTTTTCTATTTTCTATTATCCAATATTTTTAAAGTGTGAACCATTTGAAAAATAAGATGCTGAAATCCTTTTATTTTAAGTGTTTTTTGCAGAGTTAAATGACAGATGTCCCAACAAGATCTAGAGAAATAATAAAAAAAATTTCATTCCAATCCTGTAAATCAATTTGAATTGTGTCTGAAAATGTGCTGTACCAATAGAACTGCCTTTCTGATCGATTTTACTCTTGTTTCAGTTTGGATTTTATAAATCTCTCATGGATATGATCGATTCTGTAAGCATTCGCACCTTTTCACAGTTTTCTTAACATTCTGCTCCATCGCTTGTGGTTGTTAAATGAGGATTTATCAAACGAAGCTCATTGGGGGGTTTTTGCTCTGTTTGGAACAGCCGGTCACCGACGATGGAACCAGAACCGTTTACATCCAGAACGTCTCACCAAGCGAAGCCCGGGATCTCAGGGAAACTTCAAGGAAAATGGGCTCTGTTAAAAACTACCTTCCTCTTCTCAACAAGGTAGAAACTTTCACTCCCGTAAATGAAAATGGGTTTAAATCACCAATCATCTGACTCTGCTGCTTCCCGCTTCAGGTGTTTATCGAGTTTGAGTCTGCTGCTGATGCTGATCAGATCGGAGTTTGGTACAGCCTCCAGAGACGCTGCCTTGCTCATAACGTCTCCAGGATAAAATTTCCCCAGACCAACGTCACATCATTGAGTAAGAATAACGTTTCAGCAAGTTACACATCCTCAAGAGATGCGCTATTAAAGACTACAGTGATCAAAACGTAAACTCTGGTCCACCTAAAAACCTCAGACTCAGTTTGGTTGATGTGAACAGAAACTGGACTAAAGTTCAAGGTATTCTGGGTAATTATACAACCTAAACAAATGTGCTAATGCTAGCAGGAGAAATGACTCATAGCCTTCTGCTAAAGACAAAAACAAAATCCTATAATCGCTAAAATCTTGACTTCTCTTCATTTTTATTTCCACTTGATGAAGAAGGAAGTTGCACCCAAAGGTTTTCATGTTGTTTCCTTCAGTGGTTATTGGTGCAGCGCTCCCACAGGCGAGGAGGGGAACTGGTTTTTCAATTACTTTGGTTTGTTTGACACAGCGAAACACAGCAGCTGAAAATGCAGCAAATGTTGCTGTTTGGTCCCAAATCGAACCGAATCTAGCGGCTTATCACGTGTGAATTCAAAATATAATATAAGCATATAAATCAAAAATATATTCAGAATAAAAAAATATGTATATTGTGTTAAAATATATTTGAAAAGTTATATATTTAAGCTTATTTAAAAAAAAATATTATAATATTTAAAATTTCCCAATCTGTCAGAGTAAATTACCTCCAGTGAAACTATATTAATAAAACCAGAGGAATGTGCTATAGGTGAAGTGGGTTAATCATCAACAAAAACATGATTTTAATCTGATTTGAGTGCCTTTTTTTTGTCTTGTGCATAAATAGAAATACAAATTTCTGCTTTAACTTGTTTGTTCTTATACAGCAGCGTCAGAAACCAAAGATGTCGTCGCCGGGTTGATCGTCCCACCGATGAATAGCAGCATCCCAGAGGGAAGCGGGGCTCCATTTTCAGTCGCCATGACAACGGCTCCCTTCCTCTTCCCAACAGTGTCGCCTTGGTTCATCATTCCAAGTACGATAAAAGTTTGGAAACCAAATGACCAAATATCACAAATGTAGCAATAAACTTAATCGGACTTTTATCTCCAAGAATTTAGGACGGTTGATAAAGAGGAGGACTTGTTGGTAAGTGTGGTTCCATGTTTGTTTTTTATTTGAAAGGTTTAGATAAGTTTAACATTAAAAATCTGTGTTCACTATTCTGTCACTTAGGCATCCGTCTCTGTGGCCTCCAAGTTTTCTACCGTTATGTTGACGGGTTTACCCGACGGAAACTACAAACACGAGGATGTTGCCAAGCTGGTGTGGAAATATTTCACCAAGCAGAATCTCCAGACTCTGTTCTACAACGCTGTGGTGCTGCCACTGCAAAA
Source organism: Poeciliopsis paucimaculata (assembly GCA_903067055.1). NCBI lineage: Eukaryota > Metazoa > Chordata > Actinopteri > Cyprinodontiformes > Poeciliidae > Poeciliopsis > Poeciliopsis paucimaculata. The sequence continues at coordinate 21,110 of CAEGAD010067475.1, forward strand.
AAGGGTAAAAATCTCACAGTGCAGACTAAGATGTGCTCAAATATTCCTGGGGTCATGAATGTTTTGCTAAATGTGTTTTCCATTCAAGGCTTTTGTGTATTTCAACAACTGGAGATCATGCAACAACTTTGTTCAAGATTTCCTCAAGAAGGCAGTTTCCTTTAAAAGCCACCAGCTGCACATCCACCTGGTCTTAGAGGAAATGAATCCTGGATGCAGTGAGGTATGGCGGTTGGAGAGGTGGAAGTGGTCTGCAAAGGGGCAATCGTCTTTAATTGTAGTATACAGAGCAATTAAGTTAAAAAGCCAAGAAAAAATATTGAGAATAAAGATCTGGTGTTAAGATTTGGGGTGAGTTATTATAGTTTAGCTGTCAGTAGACAAAAAGAGACAAACTAGGCAAATGCTAAATAATTCCCTCACTCACTATTTAGCTAACTGCCACAAAAACACAACAAACAGCTAGCAACCAATAAAATGGCAAGTTGTGACAAAAAACATCTAGATAGCTAAAAATATGTTACTTCACAAATTAGCTTGCTACCAAAAACATTAGCCAGGTATCCCCTCCCAAAACAAATTAGCTAACAACCAAAAACCAGAGTAAACTGAAAGACACTAACTAGCAACCAAAATGGTGTAAGATTTGACATCATTAGGAATCTAGTTTCATACTTATCTACTTATTTACAACTAATAAATTGCAAAACCGAATAATGTATAAATTAGGTTTAAATTTCTACAACACAGAATGGAAATTCACCAACAGTTGTCTCAAGACCTAGCTAGCTAGCTAGCTGGCTGTCCATCTCATTAGAGAAAAATGGACACCAAACAGCCAGCGACCAATAAAATGGCAAGCTGTCAATTGAAAACCAACTAGTCAGCTAAAAACATTCAGGCTAAGAAATTAGCAAGCTATAAAACAATTTGCGAGGAACAAAAAAATAGAAAAAATAGTCAAATGCTATAAACCAAAATCCACTAGCCAGCAACTAATAGTGCAAGAGTTATGTGGTTTCATTATGTGGTTTCAGCTAATAAATTGATACATTAGCAACTTAGGTTGAAGTTGCTCCAAAATAAAGAAAATTAACTATGCAAATTTTTGTCTCCTTTTTTTTCTCTAGCTCTGTCATTGGCAATCTAAAACAGCCAGTTCACCACTCAAAATAAGTAAATAAGTGTAAATTCAGCAACTGGCTATCTAACCCAAAACATAGTCCCACAAACAAAAGTACAGGGTCAACTAATGAGATTCAAGAATATAAAAAGCAAAAAGCAAGCTACCAAAAAAAAACCCTAATTACTTTGTCAAATCACAAATTTGTTTGAAATAAATAAAATTATCTAACTTCATGCTAAATCTTCATCTTATTGTCAATTCATGACATTTATCTTACATTTGACATTTTTGGAGGTTTATCAAAACAAGTCCGGTCAGATAAGGCTGTGATAAATATTTGCAGTGTCATGTATTTTGTGATGACTGTAACCATTTATTTGAATGCTGTCTTTTTAGGACGTGGTGTACCAAACACTAATGAAATGGAGCAACGCTGTAAGTTACACTTCCCTTGTTTAGATATGGTGTCATGATAGAATTAAATTAAATTGTCCATCAAATGTTTTCCAGCATGTTCCTGAACTGGAGTCTCTGGATGAGCGGCTGGTGTGTGTGGCGCTCTCTGAAACCTCCCTAAACCTCATCAGGGCGACTGTAAAATTAGTGACAAGCATCTCTCCAGTAGTTGGCTTCCTGCCGCTAGCCAACAGGGTAAGAGAGCAAAAACATGCAATTTTTAAAAGTTTTTGCTTAATTTATCTGAACAGCTTAGATTTATTTCAGCTTTAAAAGAAAGAGTCAAACATCTTCATCTGTTATTTTCTTTATTTACGTAGCTGTGCATCGAGATGGCTGAATCCACAGGAGTAGATCAGGTGGTGGAAAGGTTTTCACGTTCGCCAGAAGACTGGTACGACCTTCCATTTTATACGAAAACAATGTTAGATTCCTGATGGAAATTAGTTTGCAACATTCATCAACTTACTAATTTCATCTGTTTTCTCCCATTACAGGAATAGTCAAGTTCAAAGTGTTGAATCGTGAGTATTTTATCCAAGAAAGCGTGAAAAGTTATGACTGATGGGACTTTTTAACTTTCAAAATGTTAAATCTGAAGCTTCACAGTCATGTCTTACATTAACAAAACTATATAGAATTTGAAGTATTTCTGTTTTAATACACTGTTTCTTCCACCCAGCCAATGTAATGCAGGGCTATTATGCAAAATTCATATTTTGCACATTTTTTGAACTTCCATTTGGATTTCTTCTGCTTCTAAAAACAGAAAATAAGAGAAAATAAAATATAATCACCCAGCTGTTTCTGGCAATAAGATGGTGTCGTTGGTGTCTGGAAAATGAGCTGCTTTGCCCCGTTACCTAGCAACCAAAGTAGAACTCCTCCACAGTTTTTCAGCTGGTTTTACCACTGCATACACTGTACAATGGCTGCTGGAAAAGACAAGTGTTTTTGTTGCTGACTTACAATCCAGAAACCACTTGCTACTTTCTCGTTGGTTGTGCAGGAGGCTCCACTTCTGCTTTTCAAAGATCTCTGGTTATATAATCTGTTTGTAGCCATTTTCACGTACAAGTGTAAAACTCTAAAACAGCTCAGGCAGAAATGATCAGAATAAAATCTCATTACGTAAGAATGATTTTGTGCCACAAACGTACTGAACATGTTTTGTATAGGCCATAGATCCATCCTAACCTGTTCAAGAAAGCATTAAAACTTCTTTCTACATTCAACATGTTATTTACTTTATCAGTAAAGGATTTATTCTGTTTTTAAAAATATATAACCCAATTTCCTCTTTTAATTTTAGTGTGAAGAGCCTAAAACTGCGTCTCAAAGTCTCAGGCGAAACAGAAATAGATCTTGAACGCGACACTGAAAACATCAAAGACAAGACTCCAGCAACAAAAAATGAACCACAACCTCCTACGTCTGATCCTCCCGTTAAAACAAAACCTCCCGTCCAAGAAGTCACAAATCTTCCGCCTACAGAGGAATTGCCTGCCAAAGGGTCTGGGACAGAGATAGAAATCGGTGCAACAGAAAATGAAAATGTGCGGTCCAAAGTTTCAGAAAAACAGTCTGACGTTTGTGGAAAAGTTCAAGAATCTGCGGAATCTGTGCCTAGAGACAAAACTGAGAGCGAGAAGAGGAAGCAACAAGCAAAAACTGTTGAGGTTAAAGAGGATAAGAGTGAAAATGCTGCTAAGGCCGAGGATGAAAAAGCTTCACCTGCTAAACTAACGAAGACTCTGATATCAACCCCCATGGTTAAGACTCAGCCGTCTACATCTTTAACTAATCCCCATAAGAGCCAACAAACCAGCTTACAAACCTCTGCCAAGGCGCCGTCACAGCTCCAGAAACGCATAAACCCAAAACCAGCGTCTGCCGCCGAAAACCCGAAGACCAAAACAAACATTTCAGGAAACTCGGGCAGTTCTGGTTGGTGTTTGTTTGCTTCAATAAACTAAACTGTTTGATATTAACTAGGGCTGGACGATATAATTGTTTCATATTAGTCGATATTGATTGTTTTTTGTTTGTTTTAAATATCAGAAATATAACTGGTGGTGAGACATTTCCTGTTTTATCCTCAGTTTTCCCTCCATGCTGTTTATGCTTATTTTTGAGCAGTTACGAGACAAAGTGGCAAAAGTTTTAACTGCCATTTACTTAGCAGGGTGTTGCTAGGCAACCGTAAGTAACTGAGCAGGTTGTTGCCGGGCAACCAAAGAGAGGGAGTCGGTTAATTCCACTAACTTTGCTTGCAGTTTTTTTTCTTCTGCCTTTCAGTGAAATTATTGAATAATCTGTTGGTGTGGATTATTGATTTATTGCCCTGTGATTAAATGTTTTTATGTTTCATGATGTGATTTAGCCTCCGAGTGAAATTCTCCTAATCGTTACCTGAATGTCTGTTTTTAAATGTAGCTGCTGGGAAGAATCACGCATCTAAAGTTATAGCTGAAATTGTCCCAAACACGAAATCCTCGACAAAATCAGAGCAGCTTGCAAAGATGACGTCAACCGAAGCTTTTCCTTTGACCCCTGGAGAGAAGCTGCGTCATTTCCTGACACCATTTAAACTCCGTGAGACACAAACGGGACATAAAAACCAAAAATATATATAAAATATATATTAGGTTCTGGTTTCCATTCATTTACTGATCTCTGTTTCTTCTTCTCAGGTCAGCTGGACATAAACACCATCTTGTCACCAATGGTAAGTTTTTTTTCTCCAGCTGAAGTTATAAAAACTCCTCTGAAAGCTGCATTTTATGCATCAGAAATGTTTGAATTTCAATAAAGTTGAATTCTGTTTGATTTCTGTATAAAGTGACTGACATTCAAACTGTGCAGTTTTGTAATAAAGTTCAATCTAACCTTTGATTTAACACTTTATTTACAGTTGAAATTAGACATTTAATGATAATAAAAAGATATACATTTATTTCTCGTTGTCTGAAGTTAAATCCGATCAAACTTCTCTTGTTTTAGTTTTGTAACAATTACCAGAATTATTTCTATTTACTAAATGCCAGAAAACAGAGCAGGAAATTTTTTGAGATTTTATTTTTTCCTGAACTTTGGGTGTGTAGAGTGAGACATTTCAAAACATAACATTTTATCATATTTTATTTTATCCCTGCTGCATAAGATGCAATACAATAGATACTAGCAGTGATAAATTAGATTGTATAATAGTGATTTATTTATTTTTTAAGTTTTTGTTTTCATCTCCAAAGTGAGGAAAAGTTTGAAAACTCACCTTGACATAACGGTTGAAGTTACAAACCCTGAAACTACATTTTAGCTTCTAAATTTGAAACTCGGATTTGTATTTTAAATGTCATATTTGTCTTCAGAATTTTGATGCTTAATTTTGCAAAAAGGAACTTTTATATTGTATTTTTGTATTTAGTTTTTGGTCGTATTATTAAACACCAACCTTTCGATAACATAAATTTTGTTATAACTCGTCTGTTCTGCAGATTTTCTCTCTCAACATCACCTTGGTTGTCACCAACTTGCCTAGATGGTTCGACGGCTCCTACACAGAAACCGAAATCATCAATATTCTTCAGAAGTGTGGAGTTCGGTGTGACGAAAATGAAATCTTCATCGTTCCCCAGTCGCAAATGGTCGGTACCGAACTCTGCTGAGGCTTTGCTTGCTGTTATTTGCAGAGATTTTTTTAATTTCCCGATCTGCTTTCAGGCTTTTCTCATCATGCCGAGAGCGGCGGAGGTGCAGCATCTGTTCAGAGTGACGCCGTGGAGGGAGCTTTTCTTCAAAGGACGGAAACTTGGATTTCATGTTGTCACCAGCTCTGCACCAATGACTTTGGTACGTTTTTCTTATTGCCATTTGTTTAGAAAGACTGTTAGGCACAAAAATAACCTCCATTGTGTTTGCGAACGGAAATATTTTGATTCAAGTATGTTTCGTTTTCTGTTTTCAGTTTCGGTTTTATAGATATTTGATGGCTTTTACCGATTTTGTAAGTATTGCACTGACATTTTCTTCTTTTTTTCTGAATATCTACACTCATCCTGTTAAATTTTGCACACATTTTAACAAAGAAGCAAAGTAAAACTGCATGCAACACACTTTACACTTTTTAAATGCGCAGATGCATTGCAGTGAAATATATGGATTTGTTCGCCCTCTTTCCAGTCGACATTTCAGATGAAATTGGGCACAAAAAACGTGCTTTACTTCCCCAACATTTCAGCAAGTGAAACTAGAGACCTGAGGGAAGCGCTGAGGAAAATCAGCAGCTTTGTAAACTACCTGCCGCTGCTCAACAGGGTAAAAACACACAGACTAACACTCTTCAAACACGGGAGATGAAGCTTCTGTGTGTTGATTTGTTGCCATGTTCCAGGTTTTTGTTCATTGTGAAACTCCGGAGGATGCCGATCGACTGGAAGCTTGGTACAGCTACTGGAGATGGAGCCGATCCCACGACGTTCAGCAGACAGGTGAGACAGAACCACTGAAGGTTTCTGCTGTCGGAGCGTCAGGATGCAGCAGCAGTCACTCAGAAACAAACTAATAAAATACTGGAAAAACAAACGTTGTGGCTCATCGATATTTAATTAGCAGATTAAAGCACTTTAGTATTAGCAGGCTTTGGAAAAATGTTTTGTTGGAGCTGAGAATAAATTTCCCTTCTTCCTCCAGTTTTATTTTTTGTTTTTTCTTTTTGTCTCCATCTCTATTTCTTGCTTTTTTGTTTTCTTTCTTTTTCCTCTTTGCCGTCTTCCTTTTCTTCTGTATTTTTCTCTTTTGTTTTTTGTCTTTTTAGGTTTTTTTATTTTATTTTATTTTTTCTTTTCTTTTATTTGTTTCTATTTTTTTCTTTTTCTCCCTTTTTTCTTTTGTTTTGGTTCTTCTATTCTTTGTTTTTTTCTTTAACTCTTTTTCAGTTTTTTTATTTTTTGTGTTTTGTTTTTTTCTTTTTCTTTGTTTCTTCATTTTTGTTTTTCTATTTCTTTTTCTTTATTTTGTTTTTTGTTTTCCTTCCTCCCATCCCTCTTTCCTTCCTTCCTTCCTCCATTCATATTTGAGTTGCGCCCGCCGTGCCGCTCAATGCTAACAAAGCAGCAGCAGCACTTTCCTGCAGCAGCAGGTTTACCTTCAGGATAGTTAAGATAAATTCAAACCAATGGTTTTTGTGTTTGTGCAGCGCTAAGCATATCGGCACATGCTTTGCAAATCTGGGAGAATATCTCGGTTGAAACCAGCGTCCCACAAACAGCAGGCGCCATTCCAGAGGGAACCAAGCCGCCTTTATGGATGACTGTGACAAAAAGTCCCTATGTAGTTCACACCGCATCTCCTTTCTTCAAGGTCCCAGGTAAGACGAGTACAGAGAAGCTAAATGTAAGTGAAGCACTAAACATTTTGACTGTGACTGTTGAGGTGTTTAAGCCATCAATCAGTTTATTGATCTGATTGGTTTTGACCACTACTTATCAAAAAATGAAGCTGAATTAATCCCATCTAGTTACAGAACTACAAAAAAGCACCAAGAATTATCTCCCAGATGGATTTACAAACATCTCCATGTCTGATTTTTCTATACTTACAACATTCACACTAACTAATGATATAATGTTTGATAATTTTATGCATGGATATTTAGTGTAATCTGCCTTTTTGTCACTCCTAGCTTTTCAGACAGTCGACAGGAATACCTGTGCCAGGGTACGTTTTTATTCCTATACTTGTATTTTCACATTTTTGAATACTATTAATTAGCATTCAGCATAAACCCCAATTTCCTAAAACATTTTTCTAATTAATTGAAAGCTACTCTATTGCTTGTTAAGGTGTCTAAATTTTCAAGCCTGTACCAATTTTTAATAAATAAAAGATTATTTTAACTTTTTTTGTGTGTAGATTTCTGAGCGAGATTTGAAGTTTGCAGCCATCATGTTGACTGGTTTACCAAACAGAAGCTACACACATGAGGAAGTGGCTATGCTGGTGTGGAGGCATTTTCCCCAACAGAACCTTCACACGCTGTACAACAATGTTGTGGTTTTACCACTGCAGAGGAGGGTAAACGCCAACTTCAACAGTTTTATCACTTTTTCTTTGATTCAGAAATGTTTTTAGTGTGTGTACAGGGTGTCATTATGCTTCATATCTCTTCATTTGCAGGCTTTTGTGATTTTCAGCAGCAGTTGTGCTTGCATAAGATTTCTTAGAGATCGAAACAGGAAACGAGTTTACTTCAAAGGCTTCATTCCAAACATCCATTTGTTGTTGGAGGATCTCAACCTTGGGTCCAGTGAGGTATGGGACACAACTGGCTCTTTTCCATGAGTAACTTTTGTTTATTTTTACTGATTTATATTTGACTTTAATTAACTTACTTTACACTTTGTGTAAAGCTCTGATGCATGTCTAGGACATCATGAAACTAGCATGAATGCATGTTATTGCATGTTAGTCGACGTCCATAGACGCACTATCAAAGCAGAACAGTTTCCCTCTCCCTCCCTAACTTAATTTTTTTTTTTATTACAGTTTTTCTTAACTTTATCCAGCTGCCATATTGTTGACAATTAGCAAAGCACTGCGTCCGTTTATCTCTTATGTATCAGGAGTACATTTAAGATTTGGTGCGTTATATTGACAACTTAATAGCTACACTTTTCTGTTCTGTGAACAGAAAAGTTGTCTGTTTGCAGCTAAAGTAAGTAACAGCTACTTACTTTAGCTGTTAAGTAAGGTAACAGCTAAAGTATTACTTTAGCTGGAGCCTCCTCTTCGTTGTGCAGGAGGCTCCATTTCTGCTTTTCAAAGTTGTACAGCTGCATAATTGTGCATCTTAGGGACACGGCCACTGGTCCCTAAGTAAATATAATCCACTTAATATTAATGTTGTTGTTTCAGGAATCCATGTTCAGATCTCTGATGAAATGGAGCAATATTGTGAGTGAATTTTCACTTTTTAAAATACTTTATCATGTAAAATCTGATACGACTTTAAACTAAAACCAAAAAATACGTTTTCCCCAGCATGTTCCAGACCTGACGTCTTTGGGGGAGCGGCTGCTCGTTGTGGAGGCTTCAGGGACAAACGAGCATATTACGATGATGGTTATGAAAGAAGTAGCGAGCATCGCTACTTTTGCTAGCTTCCTGCCGCTTGCCAACAGGGTATGACAAAAAAAATACTGTTTTCTGTGTTTTATATATTTTCTTCTTTTTTTAGTGGAATTGAATTTTCATGTAGCTTTTTTTGTTAGTTTTTTTTCTCCAAAAAAAAAAAAATAGCTTGAGGAAAATTTAAATATCAGTATTTAAATTTTTTTTACAACACATATTAAACGTATTTATTTGTAACAAAATTGCAAAGGCCGTGCCAAACTGTCAGTAAAGTGAAGGTCTTTTTTGTTCGTAGACTCATAATTAATTTTTTCCTTTGCTTTTGTTTGCTGCATCCTCCACTGTTGATTCACCACAGATTTACATCGAGATGGCCGAGTCCAGCGGAGTCAGAAAAGTGGTGGAAAAGTTGTCTGTTCGCAAATTATCTCAACAGCATGAAGCTTGGTAAGTGTGTGAACTTTAGAAGTTAATGATGGAATAAAAATAAATGAACGGATGATTTTATTTTTTAGATTGTGTATCTGAAGCTTAAATGTGTTTTTTCTTCTTTTTCTGCATTTTTTTTTAGGAATCTGGTTGGACGTGTTGAAAGGTGAGAATTTCTTCTGACTTCAAGCATAACACAGTGCTTGTATAATTTTATGTTCAATGAGTGAAAGGGGGCCTACTATTTAAAATCCACATTTTTCATATTTTTGTACCTCCATTTGGGCCTCCACTGCTTCTAAGAGCAGCCAGCCGTTATTTGGGGTTTTGATGTTTTTTGATGTTTAGAAAATGAGCTGTTCCAAACATCTCCTGATTGCACCGTTACCTAGCAACCCCACCCCGTCGCTCAGCAGCCAAAGCGGAGCTCCAGCAGATTTGGTCAGCTTTTTTTTTTTTTTTTTTTCTGGAAAAGACAAGGGATTTGTGATTGACCCACCATCCAGAAACCACTCGCCACATTCTTGTTGATTGTGTAGGAGGCGCCACTTTTTCTTCTCAAAGATGTATGTTTGTATAATTGTGCATCTGTTTGCAGCCGTTCAGAGTGTGAGTGCAAATCTTGAGCTGGGTAACGTGACCAACAGCAGCTTATTTGGATTTAAAGTTACAAGATGCCCTAAAACAGCTCAAAATGGGCAGAACTAAGCTGACTGAAATCTTGATATCTAATAATTATTTTGTGCAAAAAAATTTTATAAATAAAGAGATATTTTAACTTGTTTAAGGAAGCATAATTGATCATCTTTAAGATCTGTTTTCCCTAACATTTGTCTGCTTTTATTTCAGTTTGTTGAGCCGAAAGGAGCGACTGAAGAACTGTGAAAAAATTGCAGTGAACCTTGAACTCGGCACCATGAGTGTCAAACCTGAGGCCACACCACTGAAGACAATGGACAAGAAATCTGCAACATGCAATCCTCTGCCAGACCGAAGTCAGACCACATCTCATAAAGGAACAGGATTCCTTCAGGTTGACTGAAACAAGAACAAAGCCCAACACTTATTTTATTTACTTTACTCTTAATAAATGTCCATTCACACCTCCACTAACAGAATTACAAAGCATCTGGTTGGAAAAGTTCTTAATCTTTCATATATTTTCTTGTAGATCTCCAGTGGAAGAGGCAGCAGCTTTAAAAGTCCCTCTTCCTACAACCCAACCAGCAAAGAAATGAAGCTCTCGCATTCATCATCTGTAACTAGAGAGATCCCAAAGTCTAAGAAAGACTCATCAAATGGATCCACAAAAAGTAGCTTGATGTCTAGAGCCACGTCTTTGTCAGTAAAAACACAAAAAGACCCACCTGAGTATATCAAATCTCAAACTAATCAGTACTCTTCTGCAGGCGGCAGTAACATTTTTCCTTCCTCTTCCTCAAAGACTTTTAAATCTTCAGGATCTGTAAATGAGAAAGATGAGCAGAGCAAGAGAGAGGCTCCTCTCAGAGCACCACAAACATCATCCGCATCCTCAAGTCAAAGCCCCAGTTCACCTGCAACGTCTGCAGAAACTCCTCAGTCGGAGAAACATGGAGCTGTACTTACGCCTGCTGCAGTAGCAGAGGCTGACCACGAGGTGTCAGCAGAGAGCGGCACTGCAAACAGTCAGTTAGACCCAAGAGTGGCAACATCAAATTTGAACCAAGACTGTTTTAAAGCTGAAACACTCAAAGAGGGAACTGAAAGCAAAGAAAAACAGAAGAAAATGGACAATATGAGGAATCATGTGAAGCAGGGAAATGACCCTCTTGATTCAAAACATATTGCTACCAAAGAACTTTTGGTTGCAATTAAAGAGGAAAAACCTCTGGGAAAAGATGAGGATTCAAAAGGAAAATTGGACCAGAGGATGAAAACTTCTAGTGGTGAAGAGGGATATACTTTACCAATAAAACAGGAAAGTTCAGATGAAAAGGATGAGACAAAAATAAAGAAAAGCAGTTCAGAAACTGGAGAGAAGACGGTTTGTAAGGTCTCTGTTCCTGATGAATCTCCCATACATGCATATGTTAATAAAACTGACAGAGGAGCCAGTCAAGGTGAAACAAACACTGTTGTAAGAACAATCAGTCAATCAGGGAAAGATGTTTATGCTGAACAAAAAGAGATTAGAAAGGATGGCCTTGGAGTTTCTGCTCAAGAAGAAAAACCTTTGGTCAAAGACAAAGCTTTGAATAAACAACCTGAGACACGATCAAAGATCATCAGTGCAGAGTCTGGAAAGAGGATAAGGGAGATGATCTGTGAAGACTCTCTTCAAGATAAATCTGGTACAAAAAGATCTGCCAGACTAGCCAATTCTGAGCAAACCAAAGAAGACAATGCAGCCACTAATAAACCCACCATTCCCACGAGACAAACAAAAACAGATGGAAGAAAAGATAATACTCCAAGAAAGAGAAACACTCCTAGCAGAGTTTCACAACAACAATATGAAGAGAAAACTCAGAAAAGCGAAGAAAAGTTCGTCAAAAACATCCCACCATCAACCTGTGAGCAGAAATTGCGAGATATCTTGGACGTTGTTGACTTCAACGCTTATTCCTCTACCTCAGGTCGACGAACCCATTCATCTTTGGCAGCTGTTAAGGCATTGGCAGAAATTAATCAGTTGGAGGAAAAAGAAGCAAATCCAACAGAGGATACGGTGGTAAAATCTGAGCACAAAGTGACTACAGGGAGAAACTCTGCAAAAATGGATTCAGGCTTAGTGGTGAATCCATCTGAAAAGAAGTTGGCCAGCAAAGCTGAAATCCCAAATTATACAACAGAGAACGATATTTGGGTATCAGATACTGTTAGTAATGAGGTTCAAACATACAGTCAGTCAGCAGCTGTTAATGAGCAACAACATCTGGTCAAAGATGAAGGTTTGGCAGTAAAATCAAGCCAAAAAACTAAAGCATCTAAATATGAGGATGGAGTAAATTCATCAAAAAAGCACGAGAGTTCACAGAAACAAACTGAGACACAATCAAAAGACATCAGTGCAGAAATGGAGACAGAGGAAATGGTTTATAATGACTCTGTTCAACATAAATGTGGTTTAAGAAGATCTTTCAGACAAACTACCAGATTAGCCAATCAAGACAAAACAAATGAAAACAAAGCAGCTACAGGAGGAAAACTAACCCAGTCTGACTCTTCGCTTGAAAGAAAAGAAGATAAGACTCCAACAAGGAGGAGAAAAACTCCTGCCAGAGATCCTCAACAACAAAATGAAGATAAAACTCCAGAAGCGTCTCCTAAAAACGTCCCGTCGATGATCTGCAACTCCAGAGAGACTCAAGAGGAGGAAAAAGAAGCTGCAACGCCCAGAAGAAGAGGTCGACCCAAGAAGAAAGTCAGACCGGTTCCAGGTGAGTAAACCGGGCTCCATCTGATAGAATCACTAAAACATGATGAAACCAGGTCAACTTATTATCTTCTGCTGCTGTATAATGGCTGCTGGAAAAGACAAGTGTTTTGTTGTTGCCGTAGCACCCAGAAATCACTTGCTGCATTCTTGTTTGTTGTGCAGGAGGATCCACTTCTGCTTTTCAAAGTTGTACAGTCGTATATTTGTGCATCTGTTTGCAGCCATTTTCATGTGTGAGTGTAAACATAGAGTTTGGGGGCATGGCTAGCATCAGCTCATTTGGATTTAAAGTGACGGGACGCCCTAAAACAGCCACAAATAAGCAAAACCGAGCAGACTAAAATCTTAGCAAAAAATTATTTTTTGCAAAATATGTATTATTTATAAGCCTATCCTGACCTTGAAGGAAGCATAATAGATCACCTTTAAACTAGATTTTCCAGCCGAAAGAATTTCTCTTACATAACATTGGTGGTAAATGGCAACATTGCCCAAATGAACTATTATAATTGCCAATAATTTACTGTGAATCTTTTAGAGAAAACTCTACAAGTGTCTCCTAAAAACGTCCCGTCGATGATCTGCAACTCCAGAGAGACTCGAGAGGAGGAAAAAGAAGCTGCAACGCCCAGAAGAAGAGGTCGACCCAAGAAGAAAGTCAGACCGGTTCCAGGTGAGTAAACCGGGCTCCATCTGATAGAATCACTAAAACATGATGAAACCAGGTCAACTTATTATCTTCTGCTGCAGTGAAGACACCAAGCACAGAGCTGAAGTTAAATCCTGATGGACAGACTCTGGAACGATGTGAGTGGTGACGTTTCTCTCCAAACTCTTCACACAAACAAGATGACGTGAAAAATGTTTCATATATTTTCTTCACTTTTCTTTCTTCTTCCTGGAGGCGTGGACTGTGTTGAAGTTTGAAATTATTGTACAGACAGAGTATTTTCAGTCTGTAATTTGTAAAAACAGTTGATAAAATAGGAGAAACTAACATCTAAGCAGTGACTTTTTATGCAAAATATATATTTTACACATTTCTGTACATCAATTTGGGTCTGAGATGCTTCTAAAAACAGCACAAGCTAATATAAATAAACAACCAATGTTTTTTAGCTAAATGTAATGTTTTTTGGTGTCTGGAAAATGAGCTGGTTCATAAACTGTATAATGGCTGCTGGAAAGGACAAGTGTTTTGTTGTTGACTTACCAAACAGAAACCACTAGCTGCTTTCTTGTTGGTTGTGCAGGAGGCTTAAATTCTGCTTTTCAAAGATGTACAGTTGTACAATTGTACATCTGTTTGCAGCCATTTTCATTTGGATTTAATGTGACGAGACGTCCTAAAACAGGGGTAAATCTGAAAAAATTTGAAATCTAGCATTGAGGAGTTTGTTGATTTTCTGATCTTGAGGTTAAACAGTTTGAGAACCAGATTATGCAAACAGCCAGAGAACTGAAAGGTGGTTAATCTCATGACTGCTCATTTATTTTGTTTCTTTTTCTCCCCTCTTTTTCAGAAGAGTTTCAAGATGGTCACACATGAAGCTCTGAGCGGCCTTTCTTTCTGATCGATGACCTTTTTTTTTTGGAGAATTTTAATCTGTTCTGAGTTTTAGGAGACAACGAGGGCAGCAGATACAATTTATGCTTTTTAAAAATCTTTTACACTGGATGCTGTTTTTTAAGTGTTGCACAATTTAAAAATCTACTTTTATATTTACATTTTTTCAAGATCAGCACCTTGTTGCAGATGGATCAATGTTATCTATATTCACAGAGTTAGTCTTACCTTTTGGAAAGTAAAAGTTCTATATTTTAATCAGATTTTTAATCAAGGATGTACGAGTACATGGTTACTCAGGGTAAACTTTTCTTTATCAAGATGCTCTAGTGTGTTAAATCTTTAGTGTATGTGGGATTTTTACTCATGTCAAATGTCTTTTCCCTGTTTTTTTTTTATTATTAAAAGATACTTGATAGAAAAAAAAGTTTGATAACTTTTGTTTAAAAAAAAAAAAATCCATAATCATGTAGTAGCCAGATGATGCATAACATGGAGGATTGTTCCTACAGGACTGGGAAACAACCCTTGTGATACTTAATATGTAAACATAGAAATAATCATCGATCCACGGTGCCGGACTTCAGCTTAGTTTACCTTTATGACAAAACACATTTCTAGACACATTTCTACAGATCTACTGCAAAACTGCACCCACTCTCAGGCGTCTTATCCTGCCTGCTTTTGTGATTATGTGGGACCAAACCGACTTTAACTGGTTTCAGCAGATATGGGTGTGTAAGCAGTGGATGTGTGTGTGTGCGGGCAAGATTAAAACAATAAATAAATCTCAAGATAATATCAAATATCAGTTTCAGACACTTTCAGCTGAAAGCAGTTTCTTCTCATCCTGATGAAATAATGAAGCACATGCTCTCAATTGTGAAACTTTAATTTCATTACTACACCCGTTGTTGACCCAAAAAATAAATTGAAAGAGGCTCTGTGACCCCAACTCCAGTGGCAGCTAAACAACGGCTGATAGGTGTGCCAAAAATTACGCCACAAAGATATTGTCACCAATTACAGGCTAGTATTACCTTGCCAGACAAAAATCAGTTCACATTACCAGCCAATAGGTGGCAGTGTCCCCAAGCTTAAGAGAAGTGAGGAAGTTCCAGCAGAAGTAGATAAACACTTAAGAGAAACATGATGGGGCTTACAGTAAATTTTATTTGGGTTCCAGCACAAGGAAACCACCAAGAAGATGAGGCAAAAAGAACATGTTATTTTGCATTGCAGGAATTACCAGATTTAGAGGAACAAGTTAGTTAAAAACCCTAGTTATTGAAAAAACATTGAGAAAGTAGGGAATATCAGGCTACTTTTTTTTTTTATGGTGCAAGTTGTATAATAGGATCTGTTTTTTTATACACTTGTTTTTGCCATTTGGTTCACACTACTTACCGGTTGGTGGCGGTAATGTGTAGCCAACGGTTTGGGCCAACCGTCAATAAAACTCAAGAAGAAGAAGAAGGCTAACGCGATAGGAGAGGAAGATATACGCATCCGAACTTCACTTTGAGTCCAAGGTAAGGTGCTGAAGATTTTCTTCTTCTTCGTGAATAACAGGCGTTACAGTTATACTAGAACATTCTCGATCCTAACAGTCCAACACGGCGAAAGGTGTGACAAGCTCACGTAACTTTATCCTCTCTTAAAAACAAAAAAACGAGTTTTAATGTCAGTTTGCTTCCGTTTGGTGCGTTGTCTAAATAAATCTCCAGACGTTAAAACGCAGTCAAGACGGACTCCGACTGGACATGCCTGGTTATAACTGGTGAGCTTCGCTCAGTGGCTCTGAAAATGGGAACTTGTTTTGGTAAAAACTGCCTTACGGGAACAGTCCTCCCATCCGCTACACGGGGCTGAAGTTGGTTTCCGATTGGAGCTGAAGTTGGTTTCCGATTGGAGCTGAAGTTGGTTTCCGATTGAGGCCGACGCGGGAAATGGCTAACGGGAGATTCCATCACAGTTTACCTTTAATCCACTCTAGCTACAAAGCTAGACTCCTCTAACCTAGGCTGGATTATTCTGCTCTCATAGCAGGATATTTAAAACAATCTTTGGGATTTGTGACATTATTTTATAATTTGTGAAACTTCAATAAAGGTTGATTTCATCACATATTTGCCTCTGGATCACACTAGAATCGCTCCAGATCCAAAACTGCAAGACCTAGAATCAAACTTGCATAGCAGAATATTTTAATCCAAGTTTGTGGCTTAAAATCTGATTTGTGAAACTAAAGTTCAGATTCTGTTGGACTGTTAGGATTATATTAGTTGTCTTGCAGCTGTTTTATTAAACTTATGAGTTTCACGTTTTCAAACATTATAAAACTGTTTTCAAAAGCTTCACTGAATTTTGATAAACATTGAATACAGCTTTTATATCCTGATAAATATCCTGATAAAGTTTTGGTGTGGCAGGAGTAACATGTTTATTTTGTTCATGACTGTATTGAATTTATTTATCATGATGTTTCTCTTTGCAAAATTTTGCCTGATTTAATTATTTAATTGTTTAGATCTTTTGCTCTTGAACCTGCATGTGACCTTGACTCTATTTCACAAGCTTATCATTTAAAAAAAACCTTCCAAAAATCACTGTGTGCTTAAATATTATTTTATCAAGCAACTGCAGCCTCATTGGTTCTCAGAGGAAGGCTCAAAGAAAAAACTGATGTCTGGTTGCGCAAATGTGACGTGAGAATCAAGACTACTCAACAATGATAGTTAATTTGAGCGGCCAAAGGGGAGAAACTGTTTCAAAAACCAAAGAGCCTTGAGCAGAACACAGCATGCAGTTTTATAGGAAGAAGATTCCATTCACATAGTTTGACAATCTGCTTAGTTGCAAAGCAGATTGCAAGCATACACATCTTCTTTCAGAAGGGAAATTCAAGGACACCATGAGGGTGCAAACAAGAAACAATAGAATAACTTTATAGTAATGCAGAGTTCAGAGAAGCAGCTTAAGAAGACGTTCCCACGAGCATGGGCGTACCACAAGAATCACTGTACTGTTATACAAGGCATAGTAACCTTAAAATTTTCCACTACATTGGCAACAGTTTCCATGCACAGAACCCATCCCAGGTGGGGCTGCACAATATGTTGTGAATATATCATCGCAATATTAGTATTAATAATATTAGTATATTAATATTAGTAATATTAGTGCAAGCAGTATTTAAATTGGAAAGGACTATTTGAGTGCAATAATTGTTGGCTAATATATCCAGTTTTCTGAACTTGTATTTTGCATGTTATTGCAATCGTTAGTCTGCTGGAGACAGTCTTATGGCAACAGATGTTCACACCAGACCATCAGTCTAATCTAGAGTTCATCCTATGATGCACACAGATACTTTTACAACTAAGGAGTATCTCAGGAAGTTCTCCTTAGGAAGATTAAGACACTACCTGCAAAAACATGCTCAAGGTTAAAGAAAAATTACTTATGCCTTACACACACAGTTTAACAAATTCCTCCTTTCTGGGGTATGAACACTAAACCTTTAAACAAAAAACAACTACTAATATAAAACTACTAATGTAAGAAAGATAACAAAACAATTCTAACATACTGATGCTAATGTTAACTGCTTTTAGGATAGAATCACAATCCTGTAGGGCCTTCCTGTTGTTAACATTCACTTACTGTGTGTTGACTTGTGTCTCTGCTAGGAACGACCTGAGCAGACTAAAGTTGGCCGGTGATTAATTTCTCTCCCCACCCCATTCATGTACACAAAGCTGTCTTGAGTAACTATTGTTATCAATTGTCGCTTTCCATCTCGCTGTTCTTGCCTGTCAGGGTATTTTGCATCGTGTGCAGCTCCTGGGCCCTAAACACGCTACTGGAGGGATCTCAAGATTGTTCCTCATTGACCATCACGAAAGCTGGATCTTTGTAGCTGGCTGATCTGAAATCCCAACTAACACTGACTTTGAGCAAAGTTCACAGTGTTGTTGTTCGGGCTACGTGCTGTTCCATACATACATGGCTACAGATTTGATAGCCATAAATCTATCAAATTTCCTTAATTAAAACTGCTGACCATCATGTCTCGTCCCATGTATAATCCATTAGCCTCTGGGGATATAAATGCCTCTCAGGGACAATATGGACTCTCTACTGGACAGACGCAGGGGACCATATGGAGAACTATACCTAATCTCGGACCTGGATCCCGCATAAACTTACCTGGGCAGTCATCTGATGAATCTAATTTGCCTGCAATCAACAGGCCTGAACCAGGTCAAACCACTTCAAACATTCATTTACAGAGTACCTTCAATATTTCTTCCACAAATCAAATAACATACCAATCATTTGGTCAAGATGCCACAACAGAGTCAAGCTTTTCTGTCTCATCAGCTTCTCAATATCATCAACAATCCAATGTTTGTGGTGGGAGTAGTTCTTTGAACTGGTTCCCAGATTACAGAAGTTCAAATAAAGATAATTCCTCCGGGTCTTCTTTAAATCCTTATTACTATGTAGCTCAACCAATCGGCCAACCACTATCCCATGAGCTTGTTCTCACACCTTGGCTAGCTGAAAAGATGTTATTGCATTGTGGATTTCAAAAAGAAGACTTGAATGAACTCATAAATTACCCTGACGAGGAAACTACAGCTGAGAAGCTACCCTACACTTTACAAAAGATTCGTATGAAGAATGCCAACAGAGCTTTACCTGCGGCCACATCAGACTCTATGGCTCAACCAAGTTCAAGTGGAATTGTTAGTTTGAAAAAGCCAATGATATTTCACGATGAACCACCATCGATCAGTTGTCACACAACTGGGGATGAACATACAAATGTTGAGGATAAGATTGTTGAGAACTTTCTCAATAAGGCTCAGAGTTGTGGGTTCACTGTGCTGATGAACAATGAGGCTAGCAGTCAGGCTAAAGGAGTGCCTGAACAACTCTTAGAGTTAAACACCAGTGGTTCCATTTCTTCACATGACCAGCTGGGCTCAGCAAGGAATATTGAAGCTCCGGCCCAACAGGTGGAGACTCAATCAAACCAGACTTTGCAATCAAGCATCCCTGCCTTTTCTCTACAAAATAAAAGCAGGGACATTGTATCACCAAAGACTGGCCTCTATGAGTCTCCACCTGTAAAAGCACCAACCCAACCATTTACATCAAAAACACAGTTAACAAGTAACATAAGGCAGGGTGTACGTTTAGGCAGACCTGTCCTTGTTCACACAAAAAGTAAAACTCAAAACCAAAAGTCAAAGATGGCACCACAGAAGCTCCTGCAGGGGCAGTCACAATTGACCATCACACAAGCTGTGCAGCCTGCAGAGCTCACTTCTTTGAGACAAGTTCCTGCTGCCTCTTTCACCCCCACTGTTGTAGAAGTTTCACATCCCATGCTACCTTCTGGCAACAATGTCATTTCTTCATCTGTCCCAACCGTGGATCTGGTCAAGACCACTGATACACAAGGATCCAAGCACCAGTCTCCAGTAAAACCTGCAACCTTCAAGGGTTTGCCGTCACTAGCCAAGATGCAAGAATGGACTGCGAGCAAACCAAGAAAGTTTCCACATACCTGTTCTTTATGCAAGACAAACTGTTCTCAATTGAAGGTGAGTCAAAAATTGTTTTCTCTAGTTAACTGGTGCTTGTGATTTGCTTTTCATTTTCATATGTACATAAGCCCTTATTGTGGTGGTTGTTTCTTTCTCTCTTAAATGGAAGACAATGTTTTGGTCACAGTGTACATGGATTTCCACTGACATTTAATTTACAGTTCACTGAAATAGCTGTGGGAATGTGCTTACAAATATGTGCTGAGTACTTAGAAATGGTCCTAATATCACAGAGGGATTCATCTATTAGGTGGGAATGCTTTCACAAATGGTCAATAAAAACAAAAGTGTACCTGTGAAGAATGGTTAAGAGGAGCCCTTACAGCAGTAAGGGCTCAAACTGCTTTCCTCAAGGGTCAGAGTCCTGCATCTTTTAGTTGTGTTCCTTGGCCTACACACTTGAATTACATAGTGAAACTGCTTCACCAGCATGCAGTTGAGCTCTACAGAGCTCTGTTAATGAGCTAATATTGGAGCCAGTTGTGCTGAAGCAGAGAGACGTCTATAAGTTGCAGCTCACCAGCCCTTGTGCCTTAAAGGGCTGGTGGGAAATCCCAAAGAAATACTGGGTTAAGACACTAGAGAAGCAAAACTAGTCATAGGAAAATATTTTCTCGGGTAAACTGGGTTACTATCAAGTGGTTTATTTTTGTATTTTTGTTTTATTACATTAGTAAATTCCTTATAAGATTGGGATGGTCTATAGGCTAAACCTTTGACACTCACTTTATCTCACGTCTCACTCCATGTGGGTCATCTTATTCCTGTAATATTACAACCCAAGATAAGAAGTGTTACTTTCTCAGTTATGTCTCATTTTATTGCATGTTTTATATATTTTTGTACTTTTTTTCTCATGTAGTGCATTTATGATCTGGAAATATGTTTTTTTTACTAACGTGAATCTGAAATGTTGCCATTCAAGATGGAAGATCTGGATATATTTTTATCTCTGCTGTTTGCTTCTGTCACTACTGCATTTCTCCCTAGCCTTTATCCTTACAGTCAGCCTGTCAGCTCTAGTAAACATCTAAATATCTAAAAATCTGCCTTCAGAAATTACAGTGTAAACTTTAAATTAATGTTATACTACTGACGGTTCTACATGTTTGTTATTGTGGCCGCTAGGATTGGACTGACCACCAGCAAACCAGTCTACACGCTGGGAACTGCAAACGTCTTCGGGAACAGTCAGTCTTTTGTGTTTTTTTTCTGGCATATTTTTAGGTTAAAGAGGAATGTTTTGCACAATTTTTGTAAATGGACAGCAATATTAATCAAAAGTGCAATGAAAGTATTTTAAAGAAAATTGTACTGGAATTATATACTTTTCTGAGCTGTTGTATATGAAAATTTGCCATTTTAAATCATTTTACATCAGTCCAACATGTTGCCAATGAATCATTGACACTACAGACTTATAGAGAGGCTGTGTTTTATGTCCCATAAACCCACAGACCACTTTAGGTGTTCACTTGATATTGTCCATTGTTCCAGGCATTCTGTTTAAACAGAGAATGGCTTTTTAAACACAGAGGATCAGAAGTTTTGGAAATACTTGGACCAGACCATCTGGCACCAACAACTCCACCATCTTTAAACTAGTTTACATCCCCTTGCTTTTCTGTGTCTGGTTCTTGGCTTGAACTTCACTGAGTTCGCCTTCCCCTTCGCAACTAAGTCTAAGTGGATTTACTTGCTTTCCTGTGATTGGCTGATTTACTATTTGTGCTATAAAACAATTCATTTGAGGTATTTAATAAAGTAGTAAAATGTAGAGTTGTGGTTACACCTTTCCCCTTAAATCAATGTTATTTAATAGTATTCTTAACTATTCCACAGATACCCAGAGTGGGATGGCAAAGTACCAGGACAAAGGTATATTATAGTATTTATACAAAACGACAATGACTGATGGTGAATATATCTCTGACTGATGGTAAGTTTCGCAATTCTTTTCCTGTATAGTGATGCCATTAGAAGTGCCAAGATTTTTTCCTCAACTCCAGACCAAACTGTCCATGATCACAAAAAGAAAACCAGTGATGGGACTCATTCCCGGTCTCGCTCTAACAGCCCACGCCGACGCAGCAGCTCTGCCCGTAGAAGCACCGCTTCCAGCAGTAGTTCTCCCTCTAAAAATCGTTTTCTAAGCCGTAGTTCTAGGCATAGAAGGGCCATTACTAGCAGTAGTTCTCGCTCTAACAGCCCTCGTCGACGCAGGAGCTCTGCCCGTAGAAGCACCGCTTCCAGCAGTAGTTCTCCCTCTAAAAATCGTTTTCTAAGCCGTAGTTCTAGGCATAGAAGGGCCATTACTAGCAGTAGTTCTCGCTCTAACAGCCCTCGTCGACGCAGGAGCTCTGAAGGTCGAAGGGGAAAACAGAACAACAGGAAACAATCACTTCACAGCCCCAGGCACAGTCGCAGGTTTGTGTCAATTAAATATTTAAGTTTAGAGATAAAGATGTTAATTTGTATCCATAGTTTCAGGTTTATCTTTGCAAGAGTTAAAGATGATTAAAGCCCGCTATAATACGTTTATTTTTTTTAAAAATTAGAACTTTATGTTTCCATCAGGTCTCGGTCTAGATCTACATCTCCACGGCGGCACAACCACCGTATTTTCTCCTACTATCAGAGACATTTAAGTGATTGGGAGAGACGGTTGTCACCAAATAGAAGAGTTAAGACTCTTGGTTTACCAAGAAGGCGCTCTGACGTACCATCATCTCCAAGGAAAAATACTGAGAAATTGCGTTCTCCAAGGACGGGCCAGGAGCAACTCTCACGTACTACCAGAGAACAGGAACATAGTGATAAAAAACAGCAGTCTAGCAGGAGTCCCAATCAATGGTTGTCTCCAGGAAGTGAGGAGAGAAGGAGGTCACGAGGAAGGAGCCGTGACCGACAACGTTCACCAAGAAAAAGCAGTGAGCAACAGTTGTCTCCAACAAGACCAGTAAGGACTGATAAGCAACAGTCATTATGTCATGACAAACAACGTTCACCGCAGAAGAATGAGAAGGCACAGTCGTCGCCAAGAGGAAGTGATGGGAAGCAGTGCTTATCCAAGAAGCGTGAGGAGCGGTCTTCTGTAAGTGGAAGCCATAGGCGACAGCTGTTCCTGGAGGAATCTCCCAAAAAGAAGCCATGCAGTGAACAAATTCCAACAAAGCAACTCATGAATTCAGGTTTGTTTTTACAATATTTGATGCATATCAGCCATAAGCCTGTCACAATAAGCAATAAATCAATTAATCACATGATTAATTGGTTTATTAATTAATAAATGTATTTAATTGAATGATTACTCAGTCATAAATGATTACATCTGCTTGTGCACATCCAAATTTTTGTAACATTTAACATTTAATACAAAATCATGGTGGGCCGTTGGTGGACTGCCCTAGCGCCCCCTAGCACCAGGTTTAGCAGATTTTCTCGGGGATACCATGGCATTCATTTGACACTTCCAGTATTAGTCAGTCTATTGGGCCCAGTTGGCCAAATATTTTTATATGCTAGCTAAAGCAAAATGCTAGTTGGAGTTACTTGAACTGTATTGGATTTGATTTTTTAGGTTCGTCATGCATCAAAACTAATACTTTCTTTTTGGTTTATTATTCAAGCTTCTTCTGCACCAGAGCAGCTACACACTGCCAGTGTGTTCGTGCCTTTGGCTAATACTGTACTGCCTGAGCGAGCTAAAAAACGGACATCTTCATCATCACAATCATCATCAATGACCAACAAGATAGAGGCTTCCACATCATCAGGAGGCAGTGGCCTAAGATCTGTTTCCTCATCATCTTCCGTCAGTCCAACAAAATTAACGTTGGACACAAATTTGAATCTGGTGCAACCTAGAAATTCTGCAAGGAGTGAGGAACGTTCTACGACTATAACCAAGGTTGGTGTTTGGGTTTCATATTCTTGATACTTGTAGGTCAGATATTAGTTTCCTATTAACCAATCAGAAAGTTGCGTCAGAAGCTTTAAGTCTTAGACTCTCTTGCTGCCCCACTGCCTTAAATGACTGCAGATATGTATCAATATATCATAGAAAATACACTTTTCTCTTACTTCGCTGTTGCCCTCATGTTTTGCTCAGCAATGAGAGGGAGAATACTACAAATTGATGCCTGTTGTGGACAATACTTAAATCCAGCTCCTGTATTTCATCACTTGTTATTCATAACAGCAACTGCTGTTCTTTAACAGCCAGCCAAATTTACATTTCAACTTTTATTTCCTCCTTGTCTCCCCAGCCTCCATTTGCTCATCGCAGTAAACCGTCACCTCCAACTATGTTGAGGCTCAGAGGCAATTTTGATACTCTCTCCCATGGTGATGTGATCGCAGCCATGGAGTCCTTTGGAAAAACCAAATCCCTCTTACTGTTTAAGTCTAAACAAGAGGTATGGAAAACATAGAATAAACCCTGGATCTGTCTCTTAATGCTATGTGAATATTTTTGCTCTGCTCTGTGCATATTTTACTTTCCATAGTATCTTTACGTGAGTTTCAACAAGAGAATTGGATAAAAATCACATTTACTAATACCTGTGATAAAAATGAAACAAACTTAAAATTTTTGGTCACGTTTTAGTCTTATTACAAATAAGCTTAGTTGAATTAGAATATTTGCATACGTTGTAGGCGCTGTATAATTTAGTCCCCATCTACGTCTTAGTACCTGTAAATAATTACCATAAAACTAAAGTATTGGCTTAGTTTCAGGAAATTTGGCAAAAACATAAAAATGTTAAATCTCATACAATCAAATTTAATTCTGATCATTTTATATACTATAGAATATGAGACACTGAGGCCCTTTATATCCTAGTAAACCGAGTAGACGATGCAAAATTCTTTCAAAAGGAACCGTGATTAGTTGCAACAACAGACTTTATTTGAAAAATATTTATTTTAGATGTAAGAACAATACAGGAGTAATACTGTGTGCTGTTTGTTTTTTTTAAAATCAATTTTAATAACATGTTATCACACGAACGTCGGCATGTTGATCACGCTGCAATGCATTCTGGGTAAATGACTCTTACCTCTGGTCGGACTGCGCGATCCGGTAAGTACTTCTATAGCTCTGTGTCCGGTTCGGCAGTAGTCCCGCCGGTGCATCAGGGTGTTAAAACTCAAACTCATTTGGGCTAAACTTGATTGTGGTTGGTTTAAAAAATAAAAATAGAAGTTTGATTTCCATGGAAACCAAAATGCCATGGAAACCAGAATTCTAGTAAGACTACTTTACCCAGTGTAAACTAACAGCTTAGTAATGTAACAGGAGCTACATCTTCAGATCTAGATGATCCGTCATCAAACGAGTTGCATTACAGAGTAAGAGAAACGTCACTAAAACGAGAAATAAAATTAGTTAAAGTTAATTAAAGAACTGGAAATAATCTAAAATGTATAACTAAAATTAAACTAAAAATATTTTCTTCTGAAAATGAGGAGACCAAACAGCCCTTGTGTGAAAGTAAGTTAAATCAGTCCTATTTTTTTTAGGTGACTGTGTGTTTTGAAAAAGAGGAAGATGCTGCCAAGCTCAAAGGTTTAAAAAACCTTGAGATAAAAGGAGTTTCCCTCACATTGGTTGCAAAGCAGGTATGTTTCTGCAGTTAATATGAATTTGCTTCCGTTTAGTGCTCTCATGTTACCAATAACCTGACCAATTCACAATGAATTGATTTGCAGGACAGCGTTTCAGAGGCACCTTTATCTGCGCCTCCAGAGGATCAGAAAAATCTTAGTCCAGAGTAAGTTCTTCCACAGTCACACTGATACAGTAGCTTAAGATATTCAGCACATTTTTTTGCATTTCAACTGGGGTCTACAACTGAACACACTGTAAAAAGTTCTAAGGAGAACAATTTTATATCCACAGCAGTCATGAACAAATGATAATAAACAAGAAATTCTTAATATTTTGGTATTTTTAGTATTCTAATCACCCTTGTAATTTCTGAACTTCTGGATAGCTTGGTTGCCTTGTTTAGTTCCTCTTAAGTTTTATTTTGCATTAAGGACAACTTTTATCCTTAATGTATAGATTGTCAGACGAATAAGTTTTAAAAGTACAGTGAACTGCAGCGTTTCGGAGTAGCTCTATTACGTCAGTTCTGGTTTGTTTGTTTTTGTAGATTCATAATGGTTTTGGTTAATTAATTTCATGTTTGGATAAATCCTTTTAGTTAAGAATTGTTATAATTTTGTGTTGTTTGGACAGTTGCTATGACATGTAACCGTGCCAACAAGCTATTGTTTTTTTTTTCAACTGGCACAAGCTAATCAGCATCACAAAAGCTTAAATAAATCAAGGGTTTTAATGTCAGACCACCTCACATTTTTATGTAAATGGTATAAAATTCAGACTCAAGTTCCAGTTTAAGAAGCCTAAGAAATAAATAAAATATAAATAAGAGTATATCTGAACTGCGACTCCAAATCCCAGGAGTATGTCCCCTACTCCGTCTTTCTAATCAAACAACCAGGCAGATTTAAAGAGAAACAGCAAAAGCAAATGAGGTGGATTAGCATTGCTTGCCAACAACTGGTGGTGTCATCCAGCATGTCATGACAGTCATAAGACTTTGAAAAAGAGATAGTGACTGTTATTAATACGGTTTTAAATCTTTTTGTCTTTCCTTCACAGAAAGCCTGCTGTGCCGCGTCACTCTGTTTCTGCTAGAAACTTGGTTCTCCTGCCACTTAAAACGCTTTTGTCTATCCAAAAAAAGTCCAAAAAGAGCACAGCAGTCAAGCTTGTGAAAAAAGCCAAAGTCTTGGCTTCCAAAGGAAAGAGTGTCTCCAAAAAGAAGATGGTTCAAACTGTGAAAATGGTCCATGTGGCAGCCAAACAGTCTGTAAAATTAGCTAAAGATAAGAAAGAAGCTCCAAAGCTGGAAAAGACACTCAGTTCCAGTAACCTTGGACAAAAATCAAAAGGCAAGGAAGAGATACCAATTGCAACAAAACTAAGGCTGAAAGAAAATAATGCCTCTTCTGTGGGTAAAGTGAAAAAAATATCAGAAACAAAGATCCTGCAGGGTGAAAATCTTCCACCCAGCAGCAAGAAAATGGAAGAAGTTGAAGCACAACCATCTGAGTCTGACACACAGACTCTCAATGCCAAAATCTCAACAACAAACCTTCAAGAAGTTGTTGCACCTGAACAGTCTGAAACAACAGAGCAAACCCAAGTTAACTTAGTTAGTAGTGAGATAGAAAATGTGAAAAATGATGAGTTGGGAACAAGTGGAGCGCCAGAGCCAATAAAAATGGAAGGACAAGAACAAAAAAGTAAAGAACCTGCAGCGGGGGGATTTTTAACTGGTTTGCCTCTGAAACAAATGGCCAGTGAAAACCCACAGACCTCTGTCCAAATAAAAACTTTGGCGAATCCAGAGTCGACTGCACAGAATCTGAAGTCCAACGAAAAGCAGACAGAACCACAGACAGCAGGAAGCTCTGCTGAAGCGCCAATCGAGATGGAGATAAATCAAACGGGTAAAGACAACTGGACAATAACAAATGTATCTCTTTACCCTTTTCACCTGCAAATGAATTTGTA
Organism: Poeciliopsis paucimaculata; assembly: GCA_903067055.1. NCBI lineage: Eukaryota > Metazoa > Chordata > Actinopteri > Cyprinodontiformes > Poeciliidae > Poeciliopsis > Poeciliopsis paucimaculata. The sequence goes on from CAEGAD010067475.1 coordinate 48,452, forward strand.
CTTTTTTATATTTTTATTTTTGTTTGATATTTTCCATTCTTTAAAGATGCTGCAAAGGCCCCCAGTCCAACTATTGAAACCACAACAGAAGAGAGTGAAAAGCAGCTGACTGTTGGGGAGAGGATTGATCCTGACTACCTGAATCAACTAAACCTAAACAGCAAAGGTGATTGTCAGACATTTTTTTTTTTTGGGAAGATAATTACAGGGACTGGGTTTCACTGGTTTGTACAATTTGACTCCATCCACAGACTATGTTCTGGCATCAAGCATCCTGGAGCCCAAGGTCAGTTCTATCCTTCTGTCTTTTCTGTTTACTTTGACTAAACCCAAGTTTACCTTTTCTAATGAAGTCACGTAGGTAAAATGCTAATTAGGTTTATATCGTTATGTGGAGGTTTTCTGCACTGATATGTTTAATCAGTGTCTATTTCTAAGTGAATCAGTGGTGGGCACCGCTAGCTAAAAAGTCAGCTGCGCTAGCCCTAAAGCTCTAATCATAAACATTAGTTCTGCTAATGCTAAAGACACCAGCAAGCTATTTCCCTCTATTAATAGGTTTCTGTTTCTTTTATTTCCTCTCAGCTGTTCAGCTTAATTTACCCAAAGCTGCTGCTAATCACCAACCTGCCGTCGTATGACAGCTGCAGCTACACTGAGAAGGACGTTGTGGATCTGCTCTCTACATTTGGATTTCAATACTCGGATGACGGCATCTTTATCTGCCCTCAAGGCCGCATGGTAAGTACCAGGCTGCTTTAGTTATGTTTATATTTATCACTAGCATCCAAGGTTCCTAGACAGCCTGGGAAAGTCTGAAAATGTTATCTAAGTATTTTCCTGAGCTGGATCAGTAAGTGTCTCTCTGTTACTTTGTCTAAAAGTTGTATAATCTTCCGTCCAGTCTTTTATTTGCTCATCCTGCTGTCAAATAATCCATTCATCCTCCAAGTGATTTAACAAAATCTTCCATAAATTGACTGTTTGTCTATATGTCTGTTTTCTATTTATCTGTCTACTTCTGTAATGTTTTGCTTTCGCCACATATAGTGAGAAGACAGCTTGAGTGCTTTTAAAAGCTTTTTATGGAATATGAATGACTTCCTTGGTGGTTTTATTTACTTGCTTTAGCAATATGCACTGTTGATTTTAGCACTTAGTACTTAGGTCAATTCTTGTTTGATACTGGAGGAACATCAACATTTTTCTTGGTTTATTTAGACCCGAATAATGTTAAAGTATCTAATTTCTGTGCTTCTCAGCCTTGGATTTTCAGGGCTCACAGTCCTACATTTCCAACAAGTTAAAGTTGATTTTACCTGTTTGACCAAGCTTGTTAAGATGTTAGTGTATTTAAGTGTGGAGTTATCAAATTCATGTTTAATTCAGTACATTTACATCTATTTTTTTATTGTTTTTTAAAGAGACATTTTAAGTGAAGTCAACGCCGTTTCTCTGTATTGGATCAATATCTGCAGATGCTAAACCTCAGATATCTGTATCAGAAGTGAGAAGTGTGCATTCCTAGTTGAAATAAAATGGAAGAATTTAGAATTGTATTAGTTTTCCTTAAAAACTGACTAAAGGTGACAAAGAAGTCTGGAAAAGTTTGAGATTTTTCACACTTAATAGGTAGACTGCACGAAATGCAGTCAGTTTGACTGTCATGGACTTTGTGACATGAAATGGTCCATCAATCGAGAAATACCTGCCAAATGTTTTGCCATTAAAAATGTAAGTTTTTAAAAAAAAATTTTATTCTGTTTTAGGCTTTTGTGCTGGTGCCCGGTAAGGAGTCTTTGATGGGCCTGGTTAAGGCGTCGGAAGAAAACCACCTCATCTTCAAACAACGGAAACTTTGTTTGTATGTCATGAAAAAATACATTTCAATGACACTGGTAAGTACATGTTGGTTATTTGAAATGTAAAAATAAAAACCAAAAACATGGATGTCTAAGCTTTAAAAACTTGGATTTAAATGTTTCTTCTGACTGGAAGTGGTGTTTTGGGCTGGCCCAGTCAGAATCTGGTAGAAAATTTGTGGAGGAAGATAAAGTTTTGGTCTTCCAACCTCAATGAGTTAAAATACCAATGGAAATTTGTTGAAAAATGTTTTATTTCTCAATGCTCTAGTGTCAAAAATGTTTTTTTGATTATTACAAAAACTATAATCCATTTTCATTATGCCAATACACGTTTTCTAATTTTGTTTTTGTTTTTTTCTCTTGAGAAAGATGCCAGTATTACTTAATTGCTTTATTGACTGAATAGATAAAAACCTGTTCTTTATTGTTACTCAAAAACTCCTTTTTGTGCGCTCTGGCTTTACCTCTGCTCACTTTGTTGTTTCCCTTTTAGTCTGGCCTTTATGAATTGATCATGGATCTAGCATCTTTCGTAAGTATGACAATCAGATCTTTCTTTCTTCTTTTTTTGACTTTGGTCTTTATATAAATGACAGCTGCTGGAATACAGATACATTTCTCAGCTGAAAAATTAGTCTGCAATCCAGCAAGTTAAACTTAATGAACGAACTACTGGATAAAGGTTGAACTTTCATTAAACGGTACTGTAGTATTGAAGTTGAATGTTGGATAAAAATCAGTTGAAGATGCATTGCTGCTGACTATAAATACCCTAAAACTCAAAGATGTCTCCAGTTACACATCAAAATTCAGCTACCATAAGAAGAAATTCAGGAACTAGTGTTTTTGTTTAATTGTTTTCTGTGTGTTGTTGGAGCAGAATGTCGAGGTATCAAACGTGATCTTCATCGAGAACATTTCCCAGCGTGACGCCGTCACTGTCAGAGAGGCTTTGAGAAAGATTGGAGGCGTCAGAAACGTCCTGCCTCTGCTCAACAAGGTTTAAACACAAAGTTCATGTTATATCTCCATGCACAGATTTCTAGTGTTTTTACATTTTCTTGTGATTTTTAGGTTTTCATTGAATTCGAATCCGTTTATGATGCCGATCGCCTCGGAGTTTGGTACAGCCACCTGAAGGTGGGCTTTACTCACATGATTAAACGCCTGATTGTTCCAACGAGCTCCAAGGAATCACAACGTAAGAAATGCTGATTTATGAAAGTATTAACTGCAGTATGAAACTTTTATAAAGAATGTTTTTTACATGAGAGGTAGACAACGTACCAAAACATTGTGCTCGAGTAAGAGTAGAGCTATTTCAACATATTTTTACTCAAATAAAAGTAAAAAATAACCATCCAAGACTTTACTCAAGTAAGAGTAAAAAAGTATTTGGTAAAAAGTCGACTCAAGTACCAAGAAACTGATCCAATTATCATTTAATATTTAAAAATTACATCATCAGATGGACCAAAATATAAAGTTAAGTGGAAATTTGGTATTTTAAGGACCAAAATGACAATAACTCATATAAGTAACAAAGCCAGACAAAAGGAACACTTTGCAAATCTGTGCCTTTCAATAAAAAAAACTTAAGAAATTTTAACAAAACTGCAGGTGTGTCTGGTGAATTTTTGGTTAAAACATGTTTGTTTTTAATTAAGTGGCTAGAAAATTCGAAAATTTTACTCAAGTAAGAGTAGAAATACTTCATAATGAAATTACTCAAATCAAAGTGACAAATACAACCCAGTGGAAATACTCCTAAAAGTAAATTCTTTCTAAAAAAGTTGATGACGTAAATGTCACTTGTTACTACCATTAACTCTGGTTAAAACTGCCAACATGTCATCACAGCTTATGAGACAAATAATATCTCATCAAAGATCAATCGCCTGCTCCTCAGGAGCTTTAGCATTCGCTACAGAGAGCCAGATGGGTGATTGACAGCACTAAGACCCGCCTCTTGGTTCTGATTGGTTGTTTCTAGTTGGTGCTTTTTAAGATTTTTCTCAGTTTGTCCAAACCATTCTTGACAAGGAAATCTAGGTAGTAAATGTTGTGATAGTTATCCTACCCACATCTTAATCAATAAAAGTTTCTCTTTTTTGTTGGAAAAATCTAACAGTTTGTTTACGATCTTTCTCCACTGATCTTGTTTTTGGTTGTTCAGCACCGTTACTGCCACTGAAAGCACTTCCAGACCAAGATGTTATCATTCCTGGGGCAGAAACACCAACGTTGCAATACGGCATCCCTGTAGGCACATGTTCGCCGTTTTGGGTGACCATGACAACACAACCTTTTGTTTTTCCAACTGCCTCTCCTTGGTTTAACATCCCAAGTAAGAGAAACACAATTTACATGTTATGATTTAAATAATTTTTTTGGATTTACTCTTTTTTGTTGTTGTTGCTTTTTGCTTGTAGATTATTTGACAATTCATTGGAATCAAGTTTTTTCGGTGAGCAATCCTTACACACTGACCTCATTTTAAACTTGCTGATTTCTAAGCAAAAGAGGAAAACATGGTTCACAAATGGTTCACAAAATCTTATCAACTATTTTTAGTCTAGTTTCTTGTGCAAATAACTTGGTACACTTGAAATAAGAAAAACTAATTTATATAGGGAAATTTTCCTGCCATAATCCAAGATGATAGGAAGTTCTTATTTTCATTTTGAAATAAGGACGTCATGTCTTTTTTTCTCAAAACTTGTAATGGTTGTACTTAAAGCTTCTCCTCGTGCTCACACTTAGTCTCTACTCAGACTCTCTGCTCGCTTTTGGAAACGCTATTTGGCACAGTTGCCTAGCAACCTCTCAGCCAATAGAATGAAAGTGTTGTACTGGGTGCGTTTGTTTCCTTCTAGCGGGTGTGCCTCTGTACATCTGTATCTTTTTCTGAATTTTAGTTTTGTAATGTGTTTTATTTGCATATGCTCTGCATTACATCCTTATTCATAAACATTTAACCTTTTATTACTTCAAAAATATTTACCCATGAACTGTGCGATAGGTAATTACCCACCCAGCCTCTGTGTTCTGCACCGTAATGCTGACTGGTTTACCAGAGGGATACTACAAACACGAAGACGTCGCCAAGCTGGTGTGGCCTTATTTCTCCAAACAGAACCTTCAGACTCTCTGTTACAACATCGTGGTCCTCCCTCTGCAGAGGAGGGTAAGGAGCTGCTCCGGTTGTAATTTACCTTTCAGACAAATACAGTTAGCATGAATGAGAATTACCACCGGTGGGTAGAGTACGCAAAAACTTTACTTAAGTAACAGTAGAACTACTACAATATATTTTTACTAGAGTAAAAGTAAGAGTAAAAAAGTATTTGGTAAAAAGTCTATTCAAGTACTGAGTAACTGATCAAATTACACTGGTCAACAGTCCAAAAATTCTCTGAGGTTGTTTTGTGCTGTTTAGGAAAATTTTTTTATGTTTTGATAAAGGGAGACACTGAATCAATCAGAGAAATGCACATTTGTCTTTAGATATTTTATCTGGAAAATCAGAGTAAATATCAGAGATCTGCAGGTGAGAGAAGTAAAGCAGGAAGGAAGAAGAAGTGAAACTTAACACATACAATCATCCTTTTATATCTTATCAGTCACATACATGATGCCTTCCACCCATCTCTCTCCAGTGGGAAATTTCTCCTAGTTTCTCCCATCTCTGGTTAATTGGTCCCTCTGTCCCTAAATCAAACCCGGTTCAAAGGAATTTGAACCGGGTTTGATTTAGAAGAAAAAACATCTTCACTGAAACCTCCATTATCAGTTCCGTAAGTATATCACTTAGTCAGAAACCTTCGTTATCAGTTCATTCTTCCCAGTAAATAAGCAGGAGTTTTTATTATTTTAATGTATGCAACCACAAAAAAATAATTATTGAGTACGGTTTATATCAGAATGTTTTTGTACATTAATGGTGAAATTAGTTATACTGGGTGAATAAACTTATCGATAGATTGATTAAAATGCACTCTGACGTCTGGCTTTAATTAACCCAAAGTGATAGATTCTCTTTGTTTTTCCCTCTTTGTTCTCGTCCGCTTCAGGCCTTTGTGTTTTTCTGTGACTGGGAGGCGTTCAGCAATTTTATCCTGAATATCCGCCAAGTGCCGTTTCGTATGAAGAAGTCGCCTGTGTCCATCCACTTGGTCACGCAAAGTATTCGACCTGGAAACACTGAGGTATGGAAACCTGTATGAGCACCATTATCCATTAAAAACAGGCCATATTTGCTGCTGATTTCTAAACTGTTTAATTTAACTGTGTACTTTTTGGATATATATGGATGAAAAAATCTCCCATTGTTTCAAATAAAATGTGGTTTTGTAGAAATTATTTTCCTTTGCTCTGTCATTTTGTTTTCACAGGAAATGATGTACAAAACGATGATGAAATGGAGCAACGCGGTGAGCTCACTCATCTTTCTGTCCAATCTGCAGTCACACTACAAAAAACACAAAATATTACTACATATAAGACTTAAAATAAGACAAAACTAACTTACATGTAAGTTTTTAGCAAAATATAGGAGCTGGTAAATAATTCCTTAATATTGATGAAAAAAATACTTGCTCATTGGCAGATTATTTCACTTATATAATGGGAAGAATGTGTCTTTACAGGTGAAATAATCTGTTTTTTTTTTTCACTGATATGAAGGAATTACATCCCTTTATGAAAATATTCCAATATATTTTAAGCAATAGATAAGTCTATTGTTTAGACTCACCTACTAAACAATAAACTGGACATGTAATAATTTAATTAAGCAAATAAAGTGTTGTTGAAAAGGGATGTGTAAGGCATAAAAATTAGTTTGAGATTTTCAGTTTATTTAGGTGTTAACTGGAAAAAATGTTAACAAATTTTAGTCAGTTTTGAGCAATAAATTCAGGATACGAGGCATTGCTCTTTTTTAAAAAACACTTACTGTTTTCTTTCAAGCTTATTTAAAAGCAGCAAAGTCAGCTTTAAATTAGAGGTCTCTGAATAGATGTGGAGCTTCATCCATCGGCTATTATTTGTTTTTATTTGAAAACAAATATTTGGTTCTATTGCCAACATTTTCAATTGTAAGAACTTTTAGTTTCTGTGATAATTTTTTGCTAAGTAAATGTAAAGTCTCCATCAACAATTCATTCTTGAAGTGAATTCAGGGTCCACACACAGTCAGTAAAGGGGCCGCAAAAGGCCCCCAAGCCACACTTTGGACACCCCAACTTAAAACAAGCTTGTCTATCATATTTAAACGTTACTTGTAAGTTAGTTTTATCTAATGTCAAATGTCTAGGTAAAAAATACTTGGAAAGACTTTGTGTTTTTGCGGTTCACATAAATAAAGTGAGTCACTGTAACAAATTACTGTTGTTGTTTTTTCTCCAGCATGTTGCAGATCCGGGTTCCCTGGAGGAGCGGCTGCTGCGTGTGGAGATCACAGAGCTACACCTGTGCGTCATCCAGGACGTAATGAAGGAAGTGGCTTCCATCGCAAACTTTGTCAACTTCCTGCCGCTCGGTAACCGGGTGAGCGAGTCAAACACTTTCTGAACTACTTTTTAAACTTTTCTTCACAGTGATGTGATGTTTGGAAAACTTGTTTATTGAGGACATACTTGTTCTGAAATGCAGGTTTGTTGCATTTGCTTCTCATGAATTTTACAGTTTTTGCAAATGTTTTGGTACTAAAAGGTATTTTTTAATCCATCTGTTGTAACCATTTATGTCAAATTTTTGTAAACCATACGTTTTCGTTGAGCAAACTTTAGTTAGTTTAGACCTTTCTTTGTAATGGTTTAAAATATTTTGATAACTTTTAGACCCTCCCATTAATTTAATTAGGGCGTGATGCAGATCCTTTGTTTGGCTAATGTCTGTATGATGACCAGAGTTTTTTGGAAAATGATTTGTTTTGGCAACTTTTTGAACTTGAAACATCAGATTAAGTTAACTTTCCCTTTCATCCAAGGTACATAATACTTTCAGTTGTAGTTTTGTTTCTATTTTTGCTTGATGTTGTTATTTAGAGTCCAAGTTGAACATATTTCTGAATTATTTCACACAGAAGGTATGCATTGGTGAAATACAAATTTCACATTTATTAAATTAGCTGACTGGAAGTTTACAAATATTTCAAGTCACTTATTTCTAGAATTATTCATTATAGTTTGTATTTATTACACACTATCTTTTTTTTAAATTTTTTTTTTAATTAAGTTGCACTTAAACATTTTTTATTTTTTTTTTGCATAATGTTGTGTTTAGATGTTTATTAAAAACATCATTTTGCCTCAGATTTGCGTTGAGATGCTTGACTCCGTCGGCGTGAAGAAGGTGGTGGATGAAATGGCCTCCAGAAAGGAGTTATCAGCAGACAGGATCTGGTATGTTTTGAAAAGAAAACAGTGAAGGAAATGAAAATACTTAAACATCTACTTAAGTTGAAGAGTTATGGAGACTTTTTAGTAGAATAATTGTTGATAAATAAAAACACCAAACATATTACTTGTTTTCCTTAACATAAGTTTAAAATTAGAAAACATTTTTTAAAAGGAAAATAATTTAAACATTTAAAACTGGCTTTAATAAATAAAGTTGGAAGTTTGCTGTTCTTGAAAGTCTTGCTCTCTCTTGCTCTTCCGCAGCCCTAATAGCAACAGATTTTTAAATCGTTGCTCATGTTGTGAGTAGATATATTTTGAATGGTCACATTAAAAGGTTTTGGTAGATGCGGTGCGTTCACTTGTTGTTAAAATCTGATGTTGGATTTTTTTTTTCAGTGTGTTTGTAATTTTGGACAAAGACCATCTAAAAAATATATCTTAGACAAATATATATTAACAAATTTGTTGTTTTTTTGTTTATTTTTCACTGAAGTTTTTCACTTGACCCACCATAAATGTATGCAATTTTTGATTGTAAATGTATAAAAAGCACCAACTTTTCAATTTATTTATTGTTTGTCTGACTTTTTTTGGTCAACAGGAGCAGAATTGGACATGTTGAGTCGTGAGTATTTTCTACTTTCTTCTCAGTTTCTTCACATTCAAAAATAACAGTAGGAAATGTGTTGGCCTTTAAAAAATTCTTTCACAGAAAACACAGCAGAAACATTTAATCAAATCTACTCTTCTTCCTCCCGTAAGCTGCAACGATGTAGATAAGTTGGTAGATGATTTTCAGTCTAAAGTTTCAGATATCATTGATTTAATTGCCCCAGTTAAAATGAAGGTTGTGTCTGGTAGGAAGAAATCTGCATGGAGAAATGCACAAACAGTACAATCTGCAAGACAACTCTGCCGTAGGGCCGAACGAAAATGGCGTAAAACTCAACTTCACGTTTATTATAAAATCTATAAAGAAAGACTACGTAACTATCACTCCACACTAAAATATGCAAGGGAGGCTTTCTTTGCAGATGTCATAAACAAAAACATTAACAATGCTCCAGCTTTATTTGCAACAGTTGACAGGTTCACAAACCCTCCGATGATGTTACCACATGAATTCCAATCTAACGCCGCTTGTAACAAGTTTTCCAGCTTCTTTTCAGAGAAAATTTTAAAAATCTGAGGATTAATCTGCACATCAACTCTAAAGCCAGGACCAAAACTGTAAACCTGTTTAGAACTGTATTCGAAACGTAATCAATTACAAATTTAATGATGGAACTTGACTTAATGTCATGTTTTGATTGTTGATTCTATGTTACATGACTTTGGTTTTTGTGTTTATGATGTAAAGCACTTTGAAATGCCTTGCTGCTGAAATGTGCTATACAAATAAAATATGATTGATTCATGTTTTTGATGTTTCATTTCTAAGAGCTATTTTTTCATGCAATTACTCAAAATTTGTACAATTTTCTTTTTCTCCCCCTGTAAGGTTTTATCTTTGCATTAGTTAAATGTTTAATGTTTTATTACAGTTCGAAGGACTTCAGAAATCGCCTGCAGCGCTGTAGGAAGAAGACCTGCGACCTTCGTCATCTCTCTAAGACGGCTGCTAAAAAAACTTTATCAGTTTCCAAACCTGGAGCAAAAGGTGCCGAGACTCCAAATGTTTACAAACTTGAAGTTGAGAGATTTCCTCAACAAACATTTACACCATATTAATTTATAAAGTAATATTAAATCAATTAGAATATACATCCAGATGATTCTTGTTTGCAGAGTTGGGTTGCATAACTAGTTACATTTACTCAATTACATTTACTTGAGTAATTTTAATTAAACATATTTTAATTAAGCTAACAGTCTGTAAATATGTTCTACCCAAAACTCCTCAAGTGGCGTAATGTTAGTTTCATTCAATTAAAAATCTGTAAAACAAAACAGAGATCTCCTATTAGCACCTGTCTGTTTAATTAATAAAATCCATTAATATAATCCATTAATAAACAAAAATCAGTAATTATTTGATTTTTAAAATACATGTAATGCAATGTATTTTAACTGCAGATGCATTCTTGGCTGCAAATGATCAACCATATGATAAAGGAATGCTCTTATTGTATTCTGCCTTTAATGTGACATGTATTTTGTAATTAAAACTTTTAGTTTCTTTTTTAAATAAGGAATTATTATATTCAATATTTGAATGTATTTCTAATATTGTATAAAATAGAAAAATCTGCAGAATGTGCAGTAATTTTCAATTAATCGTCATTGTAATTGATATAATTACTAAAATATTTGTTAGCTGCGGCTGTAGTCTAATGTAATTTTCTAGATGTTGTGATTTAATTAACTGTAAGCAGAACATCATCATAGTTGGTAATGGAGTTACTGAAATCAATAATATTATCACTTATTGAATGGGTTTCTGTATCCATCCTCCTTCCTCAAAAATCCTATAATAATCTGTGAAAATGGTTGACTCTAAATTCAGTATGCACTATTTTTCACCAGATTTTGTTTGTTTTCATTGCATGTTTGTTGATAAAACAAAACCAGCATTCAGAGCAACAAAATGATTCATTTTTGTTTAGATCTTATCAAATATAATCTTGTTTTTGTTCCATGAAGTTCCTGTGAGTGTACAGAAAACTCAGACAGATTCTCCTCCAGCAGCCGTCAGCATCGTTTCCCCAACTCTGATTGTAGCGTCCAAACAGCAGCCAGCTGCCTCTTCCTCCTCTTCCTCCTCTTCCTCAGCTACGGATCGCTCCCTCACCGTCGGAGAGAGGATGGAAAGTCTACTGCTGCCACAAAAAATTAGTAAGAAATCTGTTTGTACAATAAAAAATATTAATTTTTATGCTAGTTCTGTTTTTACTAACCTTCTCCTTGTGTTACAGATTGCCTTGATGAAAATGCTGTCAAATCACCAAAAGTAAGGTTCCTTTTTTTTTTTTAAACAAAGTTTGTTTTAATTAATAAGAGGTGAAGGAGGTCCAAGCACTTTTCCCCTGATTCATGTCATTACAAAATTAATAATCTACTGTGTGACATCTGGCTCAAACACGGTCTGACAAATATAAACAAAATTCCTGAAACCATAAAATATTTCTGAAGCCATAAGTCGTCAAATAAATTGTTTTAATATTTTTGATTTATTTTGCTTTTATTTTAATGTAGTTTATTTTTTCTATTTTTATGTATTCAACTTTTTCTTCTTTATTCCTCATTAGTATCCTGATTTTTTTTTCTCAGAATTCTGACTTTAATCTTCTGAGATTAAAAAAATCAGAATTTTTTTTTTTTTTAGTGGCCCTAATGTTCTTCCGTACCACCCCATTCCTAACATATGCATTCAATTTCTAGTTCTGATTTTTCCAATGTTTTTAGTAGGACCGACGTGCGCTGGTACAATACAAAGTTTTTTGCACATCTCTGCCTCACATTTAACAAATTTCTTTGTCCGTGTGATTTGAAACTCTTGGAAAACCTTAATATATATTTTTTCTTTTCAATTGTACATAAATCTGTTTACTAGTGCTCTTAAGATTTGGTTGTTGTAAATGTATTTTCTAAATGATTGCTCATAAAGCAGACTTGGAGGCATGTTGACTAAACACTCAAACTTCCTTCCTTTGCCAACTTTGTGCAACTCTGTTTCTCCTGTTTGTTTTATTTCAGTCTAATTCAGTTTACACAAGGCTGCTGTTAATAACAAACCTGCCAGTGTATCACGACGGCTGCTACACTGAGAGCGACATTGCAGATCTGTTCGGATTTCAATACATGGGAAGAAACATCTACGTGATTCCTCAGGCATGCATGGTGGGCCTGACATTTTGTACTTTAACTTTGCATAATCTTTATCCTAATTTATTGTTTTAATTGATTACATTTTTTTTTATTTCAGGCTTTTGTGCTCATGTCCAATCATCAAGCTGCGCAACAAGCTTCCCAAAAAGAATCCTTGACTCTAAACGGACAGAAACTCTGCGTCCAGATTGTCGTCAGCAAGATTTTTATGGCTCCAGTAAGTCGGTTTAATGTAGTGAACCTTTATTATGGTTTAATTAATAATGAATTTGTTCATTTGAATAGTTTGTGTGGCCCACTAGAGAGCGAGCAGTTTGATATATTTGCTGGAGAACTTCTTCTATAGCTGTAAGGCCCAAAATACGGAACCCCATAAGAGCCATAAGTGGAATTCCTTTTGTTGCCTTGCAACAGCGTTACAGTCCCACTCAGTACTTTTCCGTTCCGTCACAATACTAAAAGTCTTTCTGCTACAACAGTTGTGTCCAAAACGTCTTCATTTTGTGGCCTAAAATGTCAAGTTGAAGCTCCTCATTGTTTTGTTTCCTTTCTAAATATAATTGTAAATAACATTAAACTTTTTTTATTTTCACCGGCTAAATAAACAAACTAAACGCACAATATTTTAATGAAATAGGCAGAAAACAAAAAGCCTCCGGCAGGTTTTGTCAGATTAAAACCATGTCCTTCATTTCAGAAAAAATCTACTGGATGGTTTTGGTCCCTATTACTAACAAATTAAAAACAAAAACCTGGATGAAGACTTTCAATCCTAACTCTAAACACTTTCACACAAACTGATGTTGAGTAACCATTGTGACTCGATTCTGTTCTTGTTTCAGTTTGAATTTTATAAATCTCTGATGGACCTGGTCGGATTTGTAAGTATCTACACCTTTCTTCATCAACATGATTTAAAAACTGTTTATTTACTGTATAATCATAGTCCTGAAATACAAAAGTAAATTTGGAAAAGGATAGGGTTTACATCAGTAACATTTAAAATTAAAAACTGATTTATTTTGTATGTCTGCGTTTTCTGCAGTGGATAATAAATCTTTAAAAGCTCGTTTTGCCTTTAATGTGACATGTATTTTGTATAATTCAACTGAAAAACAAAAAAAGTTACAAGAAAAAGCTATCAGAAATGTTATTTTTACTATTTTCTCCATTGTTTATTCCATAAGAGTATCAATAAATATTGATATAAATACATTTGAAAATATGAATAAATGCAGTTAGTGCGAGCAGGTTAGTGACACAAACCACATGTCTTTAAATTGGACTTATAATGGAAAATTCACATTTGGCACTTCCATTTCTAATGCTTCTAAAAACGACCCAAGAGCTTAAAAAAGCTGTTTCTTGACAAAAAGTTCATGTTTTTGGTGTCTAGAAAACAAGCCATTTCAAGAATTGGAAAGCACCAACCCTCACCTAGCAACCCCAGTGAAACCCCAGCACAGTTACCTAGCAACCCCAGCGAAACCCCAGCACAGTTACCTAGCAACCCCAGTGAAACCCCAGCACCGTTACCTAGCAACCCAAGCAGAGCTCCAGCACGTTTTGTCAGCTGAGCTGGTTTTAGCTGTATTCGCTGCACAGTGACTGTTGGTAAAGGGGGAAAAAAAAGTCCATAATTTATAAAAAATTTTAATAATTTCTCTTGGTCTCATTCAAAAACAATTTTTACAGGTGTTTACATTTAAAAGACTATCCTCAATGAATAGAAGAAAATATGTTTGTTTTAATAAATAGTTGCACAAAACTTTTTGCGTAAACATTTTTTTCTTGAGCAGCCAGTCACTGATGACGGAACCAGAACCATCTACATCGAGAACATCTCACCGAGCGAAGTCCAGGACCTCAGGGAGATGCTGCGAAAAATCAGACACGTTACAAATTACCTTCCTCTGCTCAACAAGGTAGCAACAAACACTCCTACTATGAATGCATTTGTTAAAGTAAAATGCATTCAGTCTGACTATGCTGTCTGTGGGTTTTATTTCTTTTATTGTTCAGGTGTTTATAGAGTTTGAATCTGGCCGCGATGCTGATCGGATCGGAGTTTGGTACAGCCTCCTGAAACGCTGCCCTTCTCACAAAATCTACAGGATGAAACTGCCCCGAAGCACCAACACATCTCTGCGTAAGGCTCATATATATATATATATATATATATATATATATATATATAAAATTTAATTTTTTTTTATTATTTACATTTCTGTATTGTTTCTCCTGCAGCGCCCAAGATGGCTCCAAACGCTTTGCCAGATGGCGACAACATCATCACCGGAGCGGTGGTCCCGGCAACAAACTTCGGTGTTCCACAGGGCAGCTCACCGCCATTTTCAGTTACCTTGATGGCCGCTCCTTATGTCTTCCCGACCGAGTCTCCTTGGTTCATCATCCCAAGTAAGAGGAAGTAAAGAATAAAATGTATTGAACCTCTTTTGTTGATCAAGCCCATAAAAACAAAATTGGCTTTTTTTTTTATCACCAAAAATGGTTTCAAAGAAAATTCTTTTTGTGAAATCTTATTTCTACAAAGTAATAAATAAAAATATCACACAAATATTCAAGTGAAAGATTAGTCTACTAAATAAAGGGGTGAATATTTATGGAGTCACTTATTGTATCTTATTGTATCCATATTTTTATCCGTCATTGTTTTGTAGAAATTGATGTCCAGGGTTTTTCGTTTTATTGGTCAAACACTTGAATTTTGTTGATCATGACTGATTTGTACAAGCAATAAAACAGGGTAAAACCTCTAAAGGGGTGAATACTTTTTATGGGCACTGTAAGAAAAGACTCTGAAAAAGTGACTCTTGTATTCCTGCCGTTTAGATTTTACCACAATCACAACCAAGAAAAACTTGTGGGTAAGTGTTTTTATTTACCTGTTTCACATTTTACATCCCAAAAGGTCAGGTCTGACTTCTTTATTCAGCTATGATTAGCAAATTTCTCTGGTAAAATCTCAGTGTATCACAAAATAATCTTGTTTTTGACCCCTGCAGACACCTGCCAATAAGGGCCCTGGGGCCTCCGTCATCATGCTGACGGGTTTACCTGAAGGAAACTACAAACACGAAGACGTCGCCAAGCTGGTGTGGCGGTATTTCCCCAAGCAGAACCTTCAGACTCTCTACTACAACATCGTGGTCCTCCCTCTGCAGAGGAGGGTGAGAAAAAGACTCTGCTGTTCTTCCATTGCAATGTTTCTCCAGTTTTTTCAAGATCACTTAACCCATTTAGGAATTTCTACATTTGCACTAATATATGATGTTACATGTGACTTTTTATTACTCGCTGTATTAATCACGGACTATAACTTCACATCAAGTAACGCTGAATATTGAGCAAGCCAATATTTTTGACCAATTTTCAGAAAACTTTGCAGTAAAATTAGAAAAAATGTGAGGATTTTGCAGCTTTGTTGAAAGCTGGAGGGACTTATTGATGTAATTTGGAGTCAAGAAGGCCACATAAAACGCTACAGTGGGCCAGATTTGGCCCCAAGGCCTTGAGTTTGACACGTGTCTTAATATATACAACCTGAAATGAAAATCTTAGTCTCTTAAGTCACTTGTTGTTTTCTTTGTTCATCTTAATGGGAAGGGTAGTGCTGTACAGTAAATGTGAAACCATGAACAAGTCTTCGAGTTATGTACAGATTCTTAATGTGTGGATTCTTAGCTTTCCAATGATGTCAAACATTTTGTTGGGTGGATTAGTAACATTTTAGGACTATTTGTAATTTAGAAACATAATCAAAGAAAAATAGACCTGAAATAAAAATTATCTTCTGCACCACTAAATATAAAAATCTGACAATGCCTGCTCCATTACTATAAATGCGTTTTGACTTTATGCTTTCATTGTGTTTTAGGCTTTTGTTTTCTTTACCGACTGGCTGTTGTGCTGCAGTTTTGTTGAAGATTTCTTCAAAAGTCCGGCTTCCATCAAAGACTCCAAGCTGTTTATCCACCAGATTTTACAGGAAATGCTTTCTGGCCACACTGAGGTAAGCTGCTCTTGGATTCTCCTGATTAAAACTAGGACTGGACAATAAATCAATAGGAATATATACTGCAATAGACACATGATCAATATCAACGGAATGTCCAATCCTTTCATTGAACGCCGATCCAGAACCACACAGATTTCGGGGACATTTAGCCAGAGGAAAGACTTTAGCTAAGCCATGTTGGTGGAATCCACTAACGCCCTCACTCCGTGGTTACCTAGCAACTCACTCACTGTGGTTACCTAGCAACCACCTGCTGAGTAACTGCCACTGCATCAGTTTAATGTTTCACCATTAACCCGTGTAACTCCTTAAAAATAAACAGCAGCAGTGAGTGAGGAGTGAAAACTGTGGATAAAACCAGCAGTTTGGCAGCATTTAAGATATTTATCTACTTGTTTTTCAGCATTAATTTAGATCACTATTAAAGTATTGGGCTGGAAATGATTTTGATTTTGATCTGTATTGGGAATAGAACATTTTTCTGGGTGGAAGTCATAATAATCAAGATGAACACAAACATTTGAAATATGTCGCACTGTGTGTAATGAATATATTAGATCCTTTTTGAATGAACTTTTAAATGATCTGGTATATCTCTATTGGACTCATCATAAAAATAAACAATTTTTTATTGATCATTTTTGCAGGGGGTCATGTACAGAAATATGATGAAATGGAGCAATGCTGTAAGTCTCTCTTCCTTCGACTGTGTCCTTCTTCTGATCAGTTTTTAATGAACTGTCTGCTGTTTTCCAGCATGTTCCGGAGCTGGAGGGTCTGGAGGAGCGGCTGGTCATTGTGCTGATGGCCGACATTTCTGTGTATCTCATCATGAATGTCTTGACGAAGGTGGCGTCCATTGCTCCGATCGTCAGCTTTCTGCCGCTCTCCAACAGGGTACAACGACACTAACACTTCACTGACGTTTGATAATGTGTATCGATGGATCAATTAGTCAGTCAAGTTTATATACATCGCATATTTCTGCATATAAAGTGCTTTACTTTATAAACGTCATTTAGTCAACAGTTGTGAAAACCAGTAACAGACATTGCATCTTATCAAACTTAATGTTTCCTTTGAAACATTAAGTTTCAAAAGGAAATACAACCAGGTGGGTTTTTAGTCTAGATTTAAAGGAAATCACTGTTTCAGCTGTTTTGCACTTTTCTGGAAGTTTGTTCCAGATTTTTTTATACCTAGAAGCTGAATGCTGCTTCCCCATGTTTGGTTCTGGTTCTAACAAAATCTGATGCATTTTTGGCCATTTGTTGTTTACGAGTGCTTTTCTGTTCTTTTTATGAATAAAACTTAATTTCTGTTTTTATTTTTAATTTCTTAAACTTCTTTTCATTTTCTTTTTTGTCTTTTTATTTGAGACACGTAACATGACAATTTCTTCTCGCCCTAAATCAACGCACTTGCAAATAAATTGCTTCCTGTTTTAATGTGCATGAATGTGTTTCTGTCAGATTTGCATTGAGATGGTAGATTCAAGCAGTGTCGCAAAAGTGCTGGAGAATACCAATAAAGATTGGTGCGTATTGTAGCAAATGATTAACTTTTTTTTACCAGTTTCATTCATCACTTCCAGTCTAAACTGTTTTGTTTTTCCCTTCACAGGCCAAACATCCAGAGCCTTGAATCGTGAGTATTTTATTTTTAACTTTGTTATCAGTGCAAAGCTGTTAAAATGTTTACATTTTAATCATTTTTATTGAAGAACCCTTTTTATTTATTTATTTTATAACCTTGTTTCATTTCAGAGTGAAGAGCTTGAAGCAGCATCTCGACGAATCCGCTAAGATCACAGTAAACCTGGACGCCAAACATGTTGGGGCTAAAACTCCAGCTGTAGACAGTGAAGCACAGCTTCCTATTGCTGCTGCTTCTGACGAAAAGACACAGCCTGGAGTCCAAGGACATTTCTCAGCAGACACAGAAAATGTATCGTCAGAAACAAAAACGCCTCAAACCTGTAAGGAAATTGTGGCTGAAACAGAAGCTAGTATGGAAGAAAAGGCAGAAAAAGCTGAGGCAGAGAACGAAAACGTAGCCTCCATATGTACCGTTCCAGAAAAACAAGAAGGTATCTCTGAACAGGTTCAAGAATCTGCAGAAAAGATGACAGAAACAAGAAGTGAAATGGAGACTGAAAATAAGAAAGAGGCAGAAGCAGTTAAAGACGTCCACCCACAAGTTAGCGTAGATGTTGAAGAGTTGAAGGAGACGGAACAAACAGAGGAAACCGAGGTCAAAGGTTCTGCTGAAGCCAAAGGAAAAGTGAAACCCGCCAAAAATCTGCCACCAACAGAGAAAACTACAAACAATGAAACTTTGACTGGTCCATCTCAGGGACCACAGGCCACAGTAAAAACCCAGCAGCAGAAAACAGAAACCTCAGGTACTTTTAGCTGCAATATTTGTTTATTAGAGTAAATTAAACTGCAGTTTGGGTTTAAATTTGAAATATTTTACTTTCAATTTAATGTACTTTTTAAAAAAGTTGTTATTCAGAGGCGATACATACATTTTATGTTTAAAAACTGCTTTTTTATTGAGTCAGTAATTGACTAAAGATCTTAGAAGCTTTTTTGATACATAAACTAATTTCTTTTTTTTTTTCCAGCATTTAAAGACCAGAAAGTTTCAGCTGTGACAACTGAAGTTCCTGCATCTGACAAAACTACTGCTACAAATTCACCTGATTCTTGTTTAACTCCTGGAGAAACGATTGAAAATTACCTGAACATGACAACAATTTTCAGTAAGAACCGCAGAGCTCAGCGATTTCTGTTGAATCATTCCAGTTCGGCTCTTTATTAATCTCTGGCTCTTGTTAACAGGCTGGGTCTCTCTGTGCATCTCTCCTTCAACAGTAAGCATACTTAAACAAGCTCCTTATGAAATTCTTTTAAAAATTCCTTTTTAAAAACTAAGAGGTTTATATAAAAAAAGTAAATATAATAGGCTTTGTTTTCTGGTTGTTAATTTGTAGAAAAGCCGTTTTTTTTATTCAGTTTATGCTGATATATTTGTGTTCATGGTCTCTGTTGTTATCACCTCCATGACTTTATTGTCCTGATTGAAAACATACGTCAGAAACCGAGGAAATAATGTACAAACGTTAAGCAAGTTCAAAAGTTGAATAGGGCTGGACGAAGTGGCTGAAAAATATATAACAATAAATGAGTAATTATTAGTTATAAATATCTGAAATACTGCCAAACTGAAGACGGGACCTTAACCGTTTTAGCCACAGTTTTCACTTCAAGCTCTTGTTTTTTATATTTTAACAGTTATAATACGAAACCTTAAACTGCTGCCGTGCCTGTTACTCATTGAGTCGTTGCTAGGTAACCAAAGAGTGAGAGAGTTGTTGCAAGATAACCAAAGAGTAAGAGAGTTGTTGCTAGGTAACCAAAAACCAGAGTGAGAGAGTCGTTGCTGGGTAACCAAAAATCAGAGTGAGAGAGTCGTTGCTGGGTAACCAAAGAGTGAGAGAGTCGTTGCTAGGTGTAACCAATGAGTGAGTGATTTGATTCCACCAACCTCGCTTAGCTCATCATGAGAGTTCAGTAAATATTGTCTACACTGAATATGAAATAATCCATCGGACGAATTATTGATATAGATCACGCAATATTTATATATTGTTTTAGATTTATTGTCCAGCCCTACAACCAGAGCAGCGATAGTGAAGCCACCAGTTCACACCGTGAAAATTTATGGGGGGATTTGTCCAGGAAAACATAGCAGCAGTGAATGGAAGCAGCTGAATGAAGCATGGAAATAATTTTGAGAACAATGGCGCCTCTTTGTCCCTGACAAGCTAATATTTCACATGTGAAGCTTGAAAGAGAAGCCAAAATGATGCTACACAATCCATCGCTCATTTAGCTCAGACACCAAAAAAGTTGCTGCTGTAGCTAATTCATGGCTATGAACGCAACTGATTTTGACTTTTCTGAATGCTGTCCTGATATTTTGTATTTTTAACATTCTGAATGCAAAGGGGAACCTCATGTTATGGCCGTTAAATCGATTATTAAAATGCTATGTATTATAATTCCCCTAAAGTCAATTCCCCTAAACGTTAGTTGCTCTAGAATAAAGTTTTTTTTATCGTTTGTCTCCAGTTGCTTTCACTCAATGGGACTCTGGTCATCCAGAACCTGCCAGAGTTTGGTGACGGCCACTACACAGAAGCCGAAGTCCTCGCTCTGCTCCAGACGTTTGGTATTCACTGTGAAGATGACAAAATTTTCATCCTTCCTCTGTCTCAAATAGTAAGTGCCATTCTTACTTTTCTTCCTCAACGGATCAATTTTTTTTCTGTGAATAACTTTTTTTTGTTTGTTTGTTTCTCCTTTCAGGCGTTTGTTGTTTTTCCAAACATAGAGGCAGTGCAAAATCTGATGTCCTCCTTTGAGGACGTCCTCTTCAAAGGGTCCAAGCTCAAATTCGGTGTCATAAAACGCAAAGAACCCACGGATTTGGTAAGTTTATCTCAAAGTTTGCATTAGTGATATATTTCTAGCAATTTTTGAGTTGCGTTGATGTGCTCGAATCAAGAAAAGGTTAAATCCGCATAATGTTACCGTAACTGTTTAGCTCAACAAACCTAACTATGTTTGCAGATGACATTCAGATTTTTAATTTTGTTTTTTTCCAGTTTGGCATTTATAAATTCTTGATGAGTTTCACCAAATTTGTAAGTATCTCCCAACACCCTGAATCATTCCTGTATTTCTTGTCCATAAAACCACAAAGAAAGTATTGGTTCACCACGACTCAAACATTTATGGCAGCAAACCGATTCTTTTGTTGATCTTCTCTAGCAGCATCTACAGAATAACTGCATTCGGTCAGAAGTCGTTTACATCCAGAACATCTCAGTAAATGAAGCCGAAGATCTCAGAGAAGAGTTGCGAGCGACTGGTAGTGTTATAAACTACCTGCCGCTGCTCAACAAGGTGAAAAACAAACACACTCTCGATTATAGATGTCTGTGTGAAAATGTGACATTCCTTTTTGGGCGTTTCAGGTTTTTGTTGAATTTCAAACTTTTTTTGACGCTGATCGGATCGGAGTTTGGCACAGCTTCCTGAAGGATCGGCGCTCCTACAAAATATACAGGCTGGGGCTGCCAGTATCAACCTACAGGTCAAAGCGTGAGTCTTAAAACACAGAAGAAGGCTCCTTGTGAGACGACCTAAACCATTAACTCATTTGCTCAATGTGTAACTGTTACTGAAAGTCAAAGAAATTGGAGGAATATTTTTCCTGACTTTGCAAAAAAAAAGGTGGTAAGATAACTTAAAAAAGTGGTATGGATCCATCAATTTCATGGGCAAAAAATGCTTATCATTTATCAAATTTTAAAGCGGCAACTTTATTAGTGAAGTGTATAAATGGGGCTCAGAGATGGTGGATTTGAATAACATGAAAAACTTTAAATCAGTAGTTCCATTCAAAAAGTAAAATTTATATTTTATATTCATTCATTACATACAGACTGATACATTTCAAATTTGGGGTTTTCCTTATTTGTGAGTTATAATTATCAACATTAAAAGAAAAAGTCCTTTGAAATATATCAGTGTATGTAACAAAGAAATATACTATACATGTTTAACTTTTTCAATGGAATTACAAACTTATATCAACTTTTTTATTATATTAAATTTTTTTGACCTCCACCTGTATGTGTATATATATATATATATACATATATATATATATAATAATTTTTTCTCACCATCCGAGGTTAAATCAGACCAAGCCTTTTGTGTTGTTTCTTAACTAGAATTACCTAAATTATTTCTGTTTGCTAAATGTCAGAAAGCTTGGCGAGAACATTTTTTTAGAAATTTATTTGAAGATGCTTCAGATGATTTTTTTTTGTCTCCCTGCAGCACCAAGACGTCCAGAACTGGCTTTGCCAGACAAGAGCCTTTGTGTGGCAAATTCAGCCATCCCAAAGCGAAACGTGGTCATCCCAATTGGTTCCACGGCACCATTTTGGGTTACCATGACAACTAGACCTTTTTTGTTCCCTACTGCATCTCCTTGGTTCAACATCCCATGTAAGATAAACTCAGAGAAATTTAATGCATCTCATAGCAATGTGACTTTTACTTCTTTTCTGATCTGATCACTAAATGTCAGATTTTCTTTTTTTTTTTCGAATTATTATTGTTTTCTTGCTTTTATAGAAATATATCAAGAATTATTACATTCTTATTGCTTCTTATAGGCATCGTAGCATAGCTAACCTGGCTAAACAGAAAAAGAAGTTTTCAAATTAGGATTTATTTTATAAAGCAGGGAATAAAACTATGCAAATAAGCCTGATTCTTTATGAATACCTGATGGTGGCACTGTCGGCTGGACAACTGCTGGATTTTGGCCTGCTCTTGTTTGCAGAATTGTTTTATTTAAGCCACATTCAGTAAGAAAAGAAACTGGGTTTGGGTCGGCAAAAACAGAGCAAACAACTCATACAAATGGACATCTTTTAAAATATTAAAATGTTATCTTTTATGTTTCTCTGCAGGTTGAGTTTGTATGTTTCACTTTTTTCACTTTGTAATTTGATTTTTTTTTTTTACTTCCAGCTTACTTGGAAAAGTCTTCACCAAAAAGGATAAGGGTAAGAGTTTTTTTCTTTTCACGAGATTTTCATACAGTCTGCACTAAGTTACTCTGTTCTTTTGCTCTATTTGATTTTGTTAATTTTAAATGGCTTTAAAAAAAAAGTTTAATCTGCAGCACTTTCTGTTCTTGTAGTTGTGTTTTTTCTTTGCATAATTGTTTAACTTTTTTATCTTGATCCCTGTAGAAATACATGTCGAAAGGTTTCATGGAGCCAAAAGTCATGTTGACGGGTTTGTCAAATGGAACCTACACACACAAGGACGTAGCGGCGCTGGTGTGGAAATATTTTAATGTGCAGAATCTTCACACGCTCTACTACAATGTGATGGTTTTACCTCTACAGAAGAGGGTAAAGAAATACTGACGTTTGTCTGTAACATTCCTGGCTCATGAAACATGGTTTTGATGTGTCTGTCTTCTCATTTTTCCCCTCTAGGTGTTCGTGTTCTTTCAGAACTGGCGTGCTTGCTTCACCTTTTTTGCAGATTGCTTAGTAAAGCCAATTACCTTCAAAGGCTCCACTATCTACGCCTATTTGGTGCGGACTAACCTCCTCCTTCCAGAAGACGAGGTATTAAAACTTAGAGGTCCCACAGATAATTTGATGTACAGCCCCAGTGGTTGGCACATTTCTGCTAATATTGGGACAGATTTTTTGTTTAGCGCTTTTGCTATCCTTGAAGACGTTTATCGCACTTAGCGTACCCTAAATAAATTTTCCAGATAAATTCCAAAGTATTTATTTACTTGGTTGTTTTGTAATCTTTCAGTTTAATAAAGTTCGACATCTGTGAAGTTATTATCAGCTGTTGATAATTTTTCAAGTTTATGCTCTTATTTTGAAGTGGATGAAGACTTTTTTCCCCATCATTTGTTTCTGTATGCAAGAAACATACAGAAACAAAATAAAATACGTACACTGGATAACAAGATATAAACATAAATACAATATCTAAGGGAAAACATTTAAATTCTAACCTCAAAATTCAATTGGTGCTCTTCCAAAGGCAGATATAATTATAATTAGCTAATGCTAAGTTAGTGCCTTAGCATTGGCTTCTGCCAAATACCGCTTTGGCTTAGTGCTTTTGTGCTGGTGGTTACAACTTTTGACAATTTAGCACAGACTAGTTTTGTAAACGCCATAATTCCAAGTATTTACAATGACTTTTAGTTTTAAAGGAGTAGCTTTTATTTTGGACACAATTATAATCACACTTCTAGTCATTCCTGCTTTTTGTCCTGTTGATGTTTACGTTGTGTTTTTGCAATGTTTTTACAGGTGACCTTGTACAAAACTCTGATGAAATGGAGCAACACTGTGAGCGATTTTATCACCTTCTGTCATTAGTTTACGGTTCCAAATCAGCTACTTGTGGAAAATCAAGGTGTTTCTTTATTTTCCCAGCCTGTCCCAGAACCAGAGGGTTTGGAGGAGCGGCTGCTCTGCATTGGGGTTTCAGCGTTTGACAAGCATATCGTCATGATGGTCATGGATGAAGTGGCGAACATCGCTACGTTTACCAACTTTCTGCCGCTTGCTGACCGGGTACAACATTGCCTGATATGAGTTTTACTTCAAAGTTGCGATAATATGGGAACAAAGTCGCGACACGACAGGAAAGAAAGTCGCAATAAAACTGGAACTGTCATAATATTACAGTAAATTCAGAATAAAAACAGAATTTATGAGATTGAAGGGAAGATTTTGTTAAAAAATCCAAATTAAGGAATGTGATCAAATTATACTTGGCAGGAAAGTTTTATTTACTTTGATGCTGATGTGTTAAAATATTATTATTGATAGGACTTTGAAACTGTTGTGCAAATGAATTGTCTAGTTCAAAAGAAGAACCCGATGGACTTATTGAGCTGATCATTTCAGATCTTGAAGTGTTTTTTCTTATTTTAATAACTTTTGTTCTCGCAATTTTACAACTTCCTTCTGGCAATATCGCGTCTATTTTAATAATGCCATAACTTTAGTCTCGTAATGAAGACAACTTTTAGGTTTCCAGTTTTGCTGATAAATGGCTCATTCCGGTCGGACAATTTCTTGAGTTGTCTCTATTAGAAATGTTACATCTTTAGGCTCAATTTCCTTCATTATTGTCAAAAATCAACATAAAAAATGAAATACGGATAATATATTTAGTTACACATTTTCTTTCTTGAAGAAAAAACATAAACTGCAAACCTATTATGGTAATCTTTAATTCATTAATTTTCTTTCTCCATGATTATCTTTTAACAGATTTATATTGAGATGACAACATCCAGCGGAGTAACAAAGGTGGAGGAGAACATGCTGCTACCAAAATTGTGTGAAAAATGTGACGATTGGTAAGTTCAGGAGTTTCACTTATAGCAGTCAAGTTTTAGATCAAACCTCTCTTCCTGAAAGTCGCTTCTCTTTGTCATTATGCAGGAAGCAAGTTGGACCCATTGAACCGTAAGTATTTAATTTCCTGTAATTTAGAGCAAGATTAATAAACTATTTGGATGTTATGGCTCTAGTTATTTTTAGTATCTTTCTCCTGACTGATACGTTTATATAATGAGGTTGTTTTGATCTTTTGGAACTTCTTGGCAAACCAGCTAAAAGAACGTGAAGGAGCAAATATTAAGGAAATCCCCCCGAGGAAAGCTGTAGCTTATGTGAAGTTAATTAAACTCCATAGAGGTGATTTTAAAGTGTAACTGGAAAACTCCAAAGTGGGCGGAGCCAAGAAACACTGAGGAGATAAGCACACTGCTAAGTGTGGAGATAAGCAGGGCAAGTGAAACACTGTTGCCACCTTCACACCTGTCACTACTATATTTAGCAAATTTTTGGAGCCCTCTGGCAATTTTTAATTTTTTTTCAAAAACCAACTAGTTTCAAAGATGCCAGCACTGAGACGATTTTATACAAAAATATTGGAGAACAAGTCAAAATTTGCATGAAAATGTCAAGCTTTTTGTGCATACAGATAGCGCCCCTAAAGCTGCAGTATTTCATTTATGTTAAAACATTTTTTTTATGTTTAATCTGTCACTATGATAGTTTAATCTGTCAGCCAAATTCAGGAGAAGGGTCTCGGTGCTGTCAATCACTCTTCGTACTGCTTATCTCCCACCCCTTTCTGTCTGCTACTCTACAGCTAGCATAGCCTAGCATGAATGCTAGGCTTGTTGGCATGGTCACAATAAGCGGTTTTCCTAGCAGAGATAAGCAGTTTCTTCGCTATTACCACATGAGGTTGATTGTTGGCGCTAAGACCCGCCTTCTGGCTCTGGTTGGTTGTTTTTGGTCAGGATTTTTGCTTTTCTTCAGATGCCACTAGCAGCTTTTGACAGCTGATAAACTCATAAACAGTTTATCAGAAAAAAAACTGTTGATTTGGGATTTGGCTACTAATGGAAACTCTTAAGATCCAACATTGAAATCTGATCAAAAGCTACATAAAACAATTAGTTGCAGTGTTTTGATTACAGTAAGAAAAGTGATTAATTTTTTTGCATCTCAAACTGTTGGATTTTATTCTATAGAAATGAACATTGCGTATGTTTTTTTGTTTGTTTTGTTTTTTTCTGTGAGTAAGGCAGTTTTTCCTGATGTCACTTTCAGTGTAAAGAGCAGAAAACTTCGCCTTCTGGGTTACAAGTTCATCCCAGAACATCTGGGACTGGATCCAGAGAGAAACCACACTGATCCCCATTCTGTGAAAAGTCCAGAGCCGCCTCTTGATAACAAGGCAACAAGCTCCAGAACCCCAGATCCTGCTGAGCCCGTTCCCTCTGCTGAACCCACGGCAGGATCAGGTGATGCAGTGACTCATGAGAAACGTGAAGCCGAGAAAACAGCCGACTCCATATCAGCTGTGTCAGACATGGAAGCAGCAGATGGAAAAGAAGGAGATTCAACAAGCTGCTCTGTGCTGGAAACCGCAAGTCTGGTCCAGTCAAAGGACAAAAACGTAGAGCTTCCTAAAATGGATATGAACAGTTTTAATGTGATTAAATCTCTGGTTCTTCAGTTCAAACTCCAACAAAGAAGCTCCACACAAAGAGAACAGGTGACCTTTTGTTTTTCATATGAGTTAAGTTTCTTCTTCTCGCTCCATTTCAAGCTAAATGTTTTTATTTCTATTTTATTTAGGTTTACTTAATAGCAGGTCCAACAAGCTATAATCACTATCTGTAATAGTGATTATAGCTTGAGCTACAGTGCATCTAAAAAGTGAAATAATTAAAAAATTTTATTTTATTATTTTGAACAGACAAAAAGTTTAAAAAAAAAAGAAAAGAAAACATTATTAAGCCCATTGACACACAATTTTACATTATTCATTGTTCAAAAAACAGCAGGCAGAAGAAACAAGATCTTATAATTTCCTGCTCATCTGATACTCATAAACATTTAAATTTATAGGTCTTAAATTTCATTCATAACGATGTTAAAAAGTCTTACATTGGAGTTTGAAAAGCCTGCAGGTGCCTTGATTGATTTCAGCCTCGTGATTTTTAAATAACATGAAATATATTTTCTCAGTTGCTCACTGTTATTGTTGATCATATCATATCTTTATCAAAACAGAGTCCCGAAAAGAGAAGTGAGGAGGAGAGCTCGGACGAGACGCCTTCCACTAAAAACAAACGCTCACCGTCTTCATCACCTTCACCCAAATCTAAAAAAATTAGACTGTCACCGGAACCCTCTTCGTATTCAGATTCAGAGACTCGGGGAGTTCTTTCATCATCTTCAGGTGTCGGGATGTCACAGGAAAACGAGAGTGAAATGGTCAAATCTGACTGTAAGGAGGGGAAAGCAGCTGAGTTCGAACCAGAGACCTCACCAGATAGAGAGAACTTGGATTTAACCAACCAAAACCAGAGTCCAGAGGCAGATTCTGCAGATAAAACACTCGGAGAGATGACCAAAAAGGAGACCCAAAAAGATGAAAGTGGCAAAATCATGGAGGACAGGGCAGATGAAAGTTATGAAGAAACAAATAAAGAACCTGAGATTAACCATGATGCAGATCTGGAATGCATTGAGGGCAAAAAGATAAATGCAGCTATTCGTGAAAAGGAGAGAGCCACTGAAGACCTTGAAGTTTCTGAGAAAGACAAACATCAGCATGTTGAAGACGCAGGCTTGACCGTAAAACCAAACAAGGACACCAGCATTTCTGTGTCTGAAGAGGGAGAAAATTCACCAGATAAACAATCTGACACTAAAACAAAGGACAGCAGTGGAGAGGCAGAGAAAGAAGATAAAGACTCTGGCGAAACGGTTGAGGATCAATCTGTCACTAAAACCTCGGCTAGAAGATCAACTAAAAGTTTAAAACAAGATAAAGTAGACGCTAATGAACCAACTATCACAACAAGAGGAAAGAAAATGACTCCAGATGAAGGAAAAGAAGACAAAACTCCAACAAGAGGAATGAAAGATGCCCAAGATTCACAGGAACAAACCAAAAATGAAGAAACGTCTTCTGGAGATGTTTCACCAGAAACCTGTGAGCAGGAGCCATCATCAGGAATCTCAGACAGCATCACAGGGACTGAAGACCGGGGACAAGAAGCCACAACCACCAGGAGGCGCAACCGAGCCAAGAACACTGCGGGGACGACTCCTGGTGAGACAGACGGATTTCCATCCATCTCCTATTCTCATACCAGAACAGCAAAACACGAGAGAAGCCGTCTGTTATCGTCTGTTTCAATGAGGAAATCCACCAGAAGGAGGAAGTCTGAATCTCCTGGTGGGCAGACTCTGAAAGAATGTGAGGAGGACAGAAAAGAAGACGCTACAGGTAAAAAAGGAGGAAATATTTACCATCTGCTTCAATAGATGTTAGTGCTTTAACTACTGAACAGTACATAAACACCGATTACCTGGTTGCTGTAACTAGATTGGACAGCAACGATTAGCCGCTTTTGAACTGCGTCACTAAATCATTGGAAGCGTCATGATGGAGCTATTGAAATTGAAAATAGCTTTCCAAAGTTTTTTTTTTTTTTCCTCCGAATTGTTTTTGACAGTAGGCAGACATGAAAGAGGGCGAAAAGACATGCGGCAAAGGTCGCCGGGACCGGGAGTCGAACCCGCGACGACCGCGAGGCCTCCAAACGTGGGGCGTGCTAACCCCCTGCGCCACCACAGCACACCCCTCTAAAGTTGTTTTTGTCAATTTATTCCTGGCTTCTTGCTGTTAAAGTCAGGTTAATTTGTCTGTGAACGTAGCACACCTGGTTGGGGCTCACAGACGGCGGGATATACAGAGGCCTGAAACAGCTAGCTTAGAAACCGAGCCGAACCTCTTCCCTTCTAGATCAGATTACCGGCTCTGTCTGAATTCACACCACGTTATTTATGTCACTGTGTTATAAACAGCGTTTCCCTTTACATCGGAGAAGCCTTAAAAACGTTAATCAGTCCTTTCTTTTCAGTCCCCAGTAAACGGAAGATGGAGATTTCCGGACCTGAATCAAAGAAATCTTGTGTCGACACAAACGTCAAACTTCCTCCATTCAACCCTAATGAACCTTTAGGTGAGATAAGCACAATTTATTACAACAATTGTTAATTAAAAATTGCACGACCTGGAACCAGGAAGTGGTTGACATGGCCAAAATATCTAATAAGTGAAACAATTTAAATTATTGACTTAAAATAAACTCCTATATGTTGCTAAAAAGTTATTTGTAAGTTGTTTTTTTTATTATTATTTCAAGTTAATTGCACTAGAAACTGAACACGTAGCACAATGTTTTAAATCTGCAAGTGTGTGTCCGTGTCTTGTGAATTTTTGGTTAAAAAATTTTTGTTTTTCGGTCAATGGGTAGAAAATCCAGCCTTTTTACTCAAGTAAGAGTAGAAATACTTCATAATGAATTTACTCAAGTCAAAGTAAAGAGTACAGAGTAGTAAATATACTCCTAAACGTACATTTCTTTTTCAAAAAGGTTACTTAAATGTAACTGTACCTAGTTCCTAGTTCTCGTACTGCGCCGTGAGTCCATGACTTGGTATTAAAGTATTTGTACCTTTAATGTCCGGATTTCATAATAAAAGTTTTGTTTACCTCACTAATGACCGACACTGTGAAGTTTGATTAATTACTCGTTATTCACACATTTCTCTTGTCTATTCTTCTCCTCAGGGAAGGAGTTTGTGAGCCGGAAGTGGGGGTATTTCTGTACCCTGTGTTGTGTTTCCTACCTGAAGGAGGACCAGCACTGCAAAACCCAGACCCACTACGACAACCTGCAGGTTCACATAAGAACTTATTAGAAACCAATCCACTGTTGCATCTTTGTGGCTCCTGCTTAGTTTTTATGTTTGTTTCTCTTTCACATCTCAGAGATATTACCAGAAGCGGGAGAAGCTGAAGCCTTCAAAAACACTGAATCAGAGCTGAGGGTCATCTTCCTGTTTGATCAGCTTGTTATTTTGTGATGAAGAATGTGTTATTGTTGATATTACTTGAACATACATTTTGTTTACATTCTCTGCTCTTTACTGAAACATTGCTTTTTTCCTATCTTTAATGATTAACAGATTTAATCTAAGCAGTAATTTTCAAATTGGTTAACTAGCTAACAGAAGCATTTTTTGTATAATCAATTTGTCACAATGTGAAGTAATTTTGAAGATTGCTCTGGATTATCTAAATGTTATTTTGAGATAAAATGACTTTTCTGACAGGATTGCCATTTTTTGTAAGAAAATAATGTCTCTCGGGGAGATTTGTTTCCCCCTTTTTTTGTCATGATGAAAATTTTCAGGTTAAATCCAGAGTTCTCTTAGTAAAATAAAATATAATTTCACACTAAAACTCAATGTGTGTGAAGCCTACTTTTCTATTATGTTTTACTTTTGCTATTTTGTTTAATGTTTTGTCTCTAATGCTGGTAGAGGATGCTAGGATGTTACCCATGATATATTTAGACTTTGTCCTTAAGATACAATACTAATTCACTCCATTTTCGTTTTCTGTCTTATTAAAATCTATATTTTATACCTATACATAAATACCAATAAGTAAATCTCCTGTTTTGATCACCGGTTCTTCTTATCGGGTAAATTCGCTTGAACATCTAAATTGTAACAGTTACGCTCTTATTTTGAAGTTCAGCACCTGAACAGGATATGGCTAACTAGAGTCGCCATCTTTATACTGGCGCACCTGCTAACAGTTGATAATTAATGGGGGGAGAAAAGGGGGTGGAAAAAGACAAACGGTGGTTAATTTTATATAAGTAAGCTGAAAGAAAACCAACTAAAGGTATGTAGCAATTCATTGTGAAAATAAACGTGTACTAAAACAGTTTAGATTAAAATGCCGTCACCGTTTGCTGAGTTGTTAGCTTGTGTCTCGTTAGCCTAATGGCGAACAAACGGTTTTTACCCCCGCTAACGTTAGTCTCATTAAAATGCTGTTTTATAATGTTTTCTCTGTCACACTATGCTGACATGTCTAACTTTAACATTAATAATCCACCTTAATTAAGAATGTAGTCAGAGCTTCCTGATTTTTGTGTAAATGACAAATATCTCATTATCATAATTTAGTTACCATTGTTTTGTTTTTTTTGTTTGTTACCATTGTGGTCGTCAAGTTAACGTGTAGTTGTGATTTATGCCACCCTATAAACTCTTTTTATTTTAATCTTTGCACATTTCACACACATGCAACTCTTAATTAGAATATAATCAAAAAGCTAGCAAGCGAATTTGTTTGGGCAACTCGAAAAGCAAACTGGTAATTTATAGATTGCTTGCACACAAAACTATATGGTAATTAAATAATTAGCTAACACTTACTGCAGAAATAAATTGTTTCTTGTTCTATAAACATAATGCAATCAGTGACGTGGTGCCAGTAAAAAATTGTATAACTTGGTAAATAGTTTTTATGATGAGATGGGGTTAAACCAACAAATTGTTGCAAGTTTACAGATTTAAATTTTCTTGGTAGAAAAATCTTTAACATTATTCAGTTTCATAATTGAAGCAACTTCTCATAGCTCTTATGTCTGTCCATTTACAGAGCAATTACTGTCTATTTGAAGAATGATAAGTCAAATTAAATGGTTATGATTTATTTAAATGTTGCATTTTCTGGCTATATTTTCTATAACTTATACTTTTTGTGCATCACTTCACTACTGGTACATAAAGGGCATTTTATATATTTTGTTACATATTCTGACATCTTGAGGAACAAAAGCTTCCATTTAATTTCTTTCTTTACACTTTTAGCACCGTGGCTGCTGGAGCATTTGCTACAAGGAAGATTTGGTCATTTGTTTCCTGTTGTATCTGGTAGCTTTCATCAAGGCTATCAGTTTACACCAAACATTGTAACAACACCAAGCTGTGACACAATAATGTTTTCATTTCTACTTCTCTAACCACCAGCCTTCATTCCCTTCCTGATATTTATATAAGGAAAGGAATGAAGCACAGATTTGAAATCTTTCACAGTAGAAACACTTGTTTCTAAAACATAAAAAAGATGCATTCTTCTTCAAATTGCTCTTCTGAAGGACCTTCAGACTTTGATATGGATGATTCTGGTTCTTACACAATGAATTCATCACGTTTTACAGAGGAAACTACAAGTATAAATGATATTAGAGTCGATATCGGCAGGAAACAAGACAACAATGACAAAGCTGGGACAGAGCAACCTTGTCCTTACCCCGATAGCCCAGAGAATATTCTAGAACTGGCCACCAAGATCCTCCAACGGTTTGGGCTTGAAAAAGAAGATTTGGAAAATCTCCTCTCCTACCCTGAAGACCAGATCACTGTAACAAATCTGCCTTCCATCTTGGAGCAAATTTGCATTATGAAGGAAAAGAAAACAGCTGATGGTTCAAACTTTCCACGTGTCACAAGCACAACTGGATATGACCGTTTTTGTTGTTCACAAGGTGAACAGATTCACAGAGTCGATCAAAATTTGGGATTTGATGGAGTTTTGGAAGAAACCAGTAAAAGGAGGAGCTCAGCAGAGGTGAAAAACTGGGGTTCACATGATCAGAAAAGTTATTCCACCAGTTCTAGCTCAGTCAGGATCTGTGTGCACCATCCACCCAATAATTCGAATAACCTGCAAACCCAACCAAGTCAGAATATACAATCCATTTTCTCCTCATTTCCTCTGGTGATGCAAGAAACTGATAGAAGTTCTGCCAACTCTGAAGGATCTGAACCGAAATCCAACGGGAGTTCAACACCTGAAATGAAACAAATTGCCGAAATGAAGCAATTTGTTTCATTACCTGGAGACGGAGACCCTGACCAAGCCATTAATGACATGTGCAGAAATAACAGTATAACTCACGGACAAGTTACAAAAGTTGTTGAAACGAAGAAGAATAAAAAGTCAAATCAGAAATACCAGAAAACACAAAGTTACTCTGATTTAAATCCAGTTCCTCCTCCATCCATGAGGCCAACGTGTCCGCCTGAGGCAGCTTCCACCCAGTGGCTGCTGCTGCCTCCAGGCAGAGCGTTCCTATCTGATCCAACAGGTTTCAATGGTCTGCCTCCACAAGCCATGATGGAGGATTACGCTGCCGCCACACCCAGGGCGTTCCCACACACCTGCTCTCTCTGCAGCATAGTGTGCGTTAATATTAAGGTGAGTTTGGGACTTCTCTTCCGATCCCTCCATTAACAAGTTAATTAAAAGTTAAAGTTAAAACCTTTTCAATTGTAGAATTCACTTTTACTTTAGCTAGTGCTGAAATGATTAATCAAATATTGAAATAATCATCGATTTTGTAATTTATTAATTAACTGGAGTATACAGTAAAAAAGAGAATTTGTTGAGAAATGATGTATTCAGAGCAGTAATTCAGCTTAAACTACAAAATAGATTCAGTTTGCATTTAAGATAAGAACACCTTTCAATGTCCATGTTTTTACATTGACATCAAAAAGTAAATGGCATTTTTTTTACACTCATCTGGTTCAAATCCACTAAAAGAAGAGTTTATTTTCTTAATAAAAAAATTGAATTATTTACTGTATTTCTAATGTTGAATGTTAAATGAAAATCTGAAAAATGTGTCAATTTATCAGAAGAATCGATTAATACTTAATTATTAGGTATAGATGACTCGTATTTCATGAAGAAATATTAAAATGTAATGCTTTGTAGAAACTTACAACAAAAGTTTTGGAAAAATAGCAGTCTTCCCGCCCCACAATTTCTTGTTGAAGGAAACTATAGCCATGAATTTTATTCTGTCATCGTAAAAATTTATTCTAATGAAAATAAATTCCAATTAATGCACCCCAAAACTGTCAAATTAAAATAAAAATCATGCAGTTTTCTCCAGTTTTGTTCAATAAATATCAAAATTACTAAATGCAGTTACTATGTGGGATTTAATGACATAAATCACACTTTTTTATGTCATTGGTGTTCTGAAGAATTATTTAGATACAACAAACATAAAATAAGAAAATAAACAGAGGAAATTGGTTAAAAGTTCAAAATGAGCAACCTTTATAAAGAAACGATGCTTCTTCTGGCTGCACTGATTAAAATGTTTTCTGTTGAGTTTCCTGTAACATTTTCTGCTCTTCCTGCCAGGACTGGATCATCCACCAGAATATCAGCTTTCACATCAAAGCCTGCATTCTCCTCCGCAAAATGTCAGTGTCCTTTTTTAAAAGCTCAATTTAATATTTGTTCTCTGCGTTTTATGGATGTTTATCTTTTTGTGTAGTTATCGAGAATATTTTAGGATTTTTAAGAGATTTTTGATGTTGCTGCAGTTTCTCCTTTTCTTTTTTAATGTTTTGCCCTACCAAGAGAAAAAACAAATTAGGACTTTTTATTGAAGAGAATTTGTTAAAAAAAATTGGGATTTTTTTTTTGTTTCCATTTTTCTGCTTTTCTACAGATACCCAATCTGGGATTGTACAGTTCCACTGTTTGAGAGGTAAGTCAATAAAAATCCTTACACTCCATTTTTAAAAAGTATCTTTTTATGTTATTTTCTACCAGTTTAATTATGTTTTTATTTTATTTTTGTAGTTTTTCTTATAAAGACGCCTCCACCTCTGCTCAGACATCCCAGCGTTACGATCACAGAGTTGGGTCCGAGACCCGGTCCAGATCCAGATCCAGATCCATCAGTCCATACAGACTGGAGAATAAATGTTACAGATCCAGGAGCAGTTCCTGCTCTCCATGCACTCATTTCCGCGATTCTTGGATGGATAGAAGCAAACCAGAGGAGCGGGAGGATCCAAACACTCGCAGGTTGGTGAGATACGAGAAAAACAGAGCGAAATTCTCATCGGTAATACTGGAAAATGTTTTAGCGGATATTTAAAGATGACTTATTATGCTTCCTTAAAGACATTAGGATACTTCTATAGTCTATTTACGTTCATTAAATTTTTTTGCACAAAATAATTCTTAGGTAGTGAGATTTCAGTCTGGTCAGTTCTGTTTTAGGTCCTTTGTCACTTTAAATTCAAATAAGTTGCTACTGGCTGCGAGTTCTGTTTGGGTTGCTAGGTGATGAGTCTGGGCCTGGCATGTGTTGCTAGGTAACGGGGCAGCGCCTGCTGATTTGTTACGTTCCAGTAGGTTTTGAAAGGGCTCATTTTCCAGATGGCGAAAAAACATGAACGTATTGCTGAAAAGTGAATTTTTTTTAGAAGTGTTGCTGTTTCTAGAAGCAGAAGAAAACCAAATGGAAGCACAAAAACAAAAAAAGCACAAAATGTGAATTTTGCTTTCTTGAAAAACTGCTGATAATTTCCAGTTTTTAAAGTCTTCAGTCTGATTTTCCTGCAGATCTCTCTCACCGCCTTCGGCGTGGCGGGACCGTTCGGATTCGAGGAGCCGTCGGAGGCGATCTTCATCCAGGAGGAGCAAGAAGAAGAAGTCTTCATCCAACCGGAGACACAAGAGATCAACAATGTCATCCAGTAAATGGCTGAGGTCGAGCACAGTAGAGCAGCTAACTGAAAAGCTGCTGAGAACATCAGGTTGGAGTAGCAGGACAGCTTCTGACCGTATTATTATGAAAAGAGATCAGCCACAGTGATGAGCCTCTGAAACTAATGTTTTCTCTCCTGCAGCTGTCCAGTCGCTTACGAAGAAACCGAAACTCAAAACTGTGGTCAGAACTCTGGTTCCCATCATCTTGGCTGAACTCAGGAACCTGAAATCCTCTTCTTCATCGTCTTCTTCTCATTCATCAAAAAAGAAATCTGACCTTCAGATGGGTGAACCTAGTTCTTCCAGAAAGCCTCAGGTTAGTGCTAAGATGCTTTTTAAACTCAATT
The DNA here is from genome assembly GCA_903067055.1 of Poeciliopsis paucimaculata. Lineage (NCBI taxonomy): Eukaryota > Metazoa > Chordata > Actinopteri > Cyprinodontiformes > Poeciliidae > Poeciliopsis > Poeciliopsis paucimaculata. Next base: position 84,569 of record CAEGAD010067475.1, read on the forward strand.
TATTCAAATAAACAATTTGTTTTAGTTTGTCTCCAATTTTCTGAATGGACAAATGCCACATCTTACATTAAGAACAGTGATGATATTTATTTTTTCATTCATTTTTTAACTTTTCCATACAAAAGTAAGAAAAAAAGACAACAAAAAAAATGTGTAGGCCATACTGAAAAAAAAAGATAAGACAAAATGGATGAACAATTTTATAAATTCAAAGTTTTTATTCTACTGCAGGTATAAAACCTTTAGAGATAGATGGAAAAAAGAATAATAATTAAATTGTTCATACTTTTTTAGTTATTGTACAGATTTATTTTCATTTTGTACATCAAACATAAAGTTGACTAACTGATTCTGTAAAACAATCGACACCCAAAGAACCAAGTGGAGAGAAATTCTTACTTCAGTTGTTAATTTTGAACAATTTATTTCTAGAAACTAAATGCTCTGCACATTTTCACAGCTATCAGATAGGAATATTTTGTTAAAAGGTTTTGTGTAGTTTACTTAAATTGTTTTGCTGCAATTAAATTTTTGCTCCAAATGATCACAAAAATTATGCAATCATCAAAAACATTCTGCTTTTCAGGTGTAATCTCTGCTATAAATTATCTAGACTAATGCATATAAATGAAAGTAAATGTTATTGTGTATTTTATCAGATCTGTTTTTAAAGCCCAGACATGTTTTTTATAACCTGATAATTGTTATTTAAGATATAGAATATTAGTTTTGCTCTTTTTACTCTTAAATGTCTTTAATCTGTGTATGTTTTAAAAACCAGGACGATGCACCAAAAGTGAAAAGGACGAAGACCCTCGATATTCAAGGAACATCAGTCACTGTGGTTAAAGAAAAAGAGAAGCAGTTTGTATTTAATTATATTCACACCTACAGCTTTACGTCAGTATGTTAAAATTTAATGTTTATTTTCATAGAATATATTTCCTAGAAAATGTTTTCTTACTAAAAGGAAGCAGAAAATGGCTTTGCAACAGTAAGTTATAATTTTTCTGCAGTGTCTAATCTTAAGAGGAAAAATAGATTTTTTATTAAAGTAAAATAGAAATATCATGCACTGTCTGAAACCGAGGTATACCAGCAGCAAAGTAACAAGAAGGGGAAAAAAAGAATCTGATGACTTTATGGCAAACACAAGAAACAACATTGATGGTATTAGCAATAGCAGACCCAGATTAAAGAAATGTGCAACTGCAATTTTTAATATTTTGATTCTAGGGGAGGATTTTAAAATGTGAGTGAATATTTGTGCCAAGAAAAAAGCAAAATACAATATACAAGAAATTTTAAAAATGTCCAAATAACAGCAGAACTATAAACAACTTAAGTTTGAGGGGGGTTTTTTTTATTGCTTTTATTAAAAGGAAAAGTTAAGATGAGCCTAAAAAGTTGCTAAATCTACTAACTACAGTGCATTGTCACAGTTGCCCACTCAGTTTTTTGCTCCGCCCACTTTTGGGACTTTTCAAAATTCTTTGAGAGTTGAGCTTTCACAAGGGGTATGTTGCACTTTAAGTCTACTTTCTGTTTATGTAGCAAAACACATATAGCGCATATTAGTGTTAAATATTAATCGAACCTTATTTAAAAGGAAGAAAAAAAAATGGTGGAATAGAAATATAATTTACTGCCCCTCAGTGGAGACGTTCAGGTATACCTGCAGCGAAAGAACTGGAAATAAATTAAGTTACTCTACAGTAGTGACAAATTTACAACAAAATGAAAAAATATTAAACTTATTAGCAATAGACCCAGATTCAAAGAAATGTGCAACTCAGTGGGATCATTTTCTATACATTTTCTTTTTTTAGATTTTGATTGTAGGTGATTATTTCAAAAATAAAAACGTGAATGAATATTTGTGCAAAAAAAAGAAAAAAAAAGAAAAATACTATTTACAAGAAATTTTAAAATTGTCTAAGTTATTGCATAAATATGAACGTATTGAGTTTTTTCAGAGGGGTCTGAAAAGTCACTAAATATAGTGACTAAGTTTTTAAGTTGCCAACAGTGCATCCTCACAGTTGGCCACGCCCCTCAGTCTTTTGGCTCCGCCCACTTTGGGGGAATTTTTAAAGTTTTTTTTCTGGGGCAGAGTTTTGCTTCCACATGGTTAGTTGCACTGAAACTGGCTAAGAGATTTGCGCTAAATGTTTAAATATTATTAAAAGCAACAAACAATTATAAGCAGGCATATAAGCAAGGAAAGTTTCTCCTACATTAATTAGACCATTTTAAAATGGACACATTCAAACAGTAAAGCTTTTCTACCTTCAGCTCATTTTCTTGTCTTCTCAGATTATCTGTGGAACCAAAAGTCTGCAGAAGACGACCAACCAAACTTGTGTCCAGCACTGATCTGGCTCTACATTCAACTAGAAATAATGCGTCTTTACCAAAAAGAAAAACGACAACACGCAGACGCATCTCAAAAACAAAAGCTTTGGTCTCCAAAGCAAGAATTATCCTAACCCGGCAGGTTGTCAGATCTCTAAAAGTAGGAGCTGTTAAATTTAAGGTGGAAAAAGGAGTTTCAAAGCTTCCAGGATCTACAAAGTTGATGTTTACAAAGAAGAAAGTGGCTGGTAGAGACTCCAAAAAAACAGAAAAAGAGTTTCAACAATCTCTAAAGGGACTGGAAGAGAAAACTACAGAAGAAACGAGACAGAAACCTAAAATTAAAGTGGAACATCTACAGGAATATGGGGGTGTGAGGAAAGAAGAAATGGAAGAAAATGAAGATGTGAAGGTAGAAAACCTGAAAACTCTTTGGACCAAAGAGTTTGAAGATGCTGAAACTCTGAAACATCTGGAAATAAGGTCAACAGATTGTGCGGGGGTTAAAACTACAACTACAGTCGGACTACAGAGGAGTTTGTGCAGCAAACCAGCAAAGAGTTACTCATCAAGCTGCTCCGTTTTTACACCAGAACCAGCTGATCCGCTTCAGACTGAACAGAATCGCCTCAAAGCTTCAGTTGGTTCATCATCACAGAGTCGGAGTGAAAATCAGGTTTCTTCCTCCTGTCGGAGGACTGAGCCTGGCGCTTTGGAAAAGGGAAGTTCACCTGATTTCAAGAAACGGCGGAAAAAAGAGAAGAGAAAAAGAAAGAAAAAAGGTAAATTTAACAACATAAACCTATTAAAGAACATCTGATGGTATTTTTCCTTCCTGGTATGTGAATCCTATAAAACTCAGTGGTTTTTGTTTCTTTTTCTGTGAATTTGTTGGTTTTGGCTCATCATGGGGTCTGCTATTAAAGATATCATGGTTTATTTACCAACTTCATAAAGTATTGGTTTTTCTCTTTATTGTAGTACAATGAATTTTATTTTTTAGGGCCAATTCACATCTTGTCGTCTGGAGGCAGTTAACAGAAAAAAAACTTCAATCTCTTCTTGTATCTAATTTGATCTCAGTCATCAGACGATACAATCAAGTTCAGATTATTATTCAAAGTAGTTTAAAATGTTTTCTGTTTAAGGAAACGCAGCTGATTGCATCGAGTTATTAACTCGCAGGATTCACAACGAACACAGACAGTTGTTGCGTTTTCTCGTTAACTTTTATCCCTCAAACTGAGCATTCATGGAGTGACAGTGGAGAAGAAAACCTCCCCTTTAACTAGAACAAATCTGGCTTACAATAAAATCTTTAAAAGATTTTTTTGTCCCTCAAAACAAAAATTACAAACAAAGTATATTTAAAAAATGGCTTTTATTTCAAGAATTCCCTCTGGGAGTTGATCTGAATTCAAAGTAAAAATAAATAAAAGTTGTAAAAAACGTTTATGGTAGTCTCCGAGTGGGTTAACGTCAAGTGCATTGGTAAAAAAAATAGTAATTTTTCTAAAAATTAACTAGAAAATCAGAAAATTTGATTAATCTGTAAATTTGATGTATTTCCTGCAGCTACCAAAACGAGTTCTTTAGCTGCCGTCCCGACCTTCAAAGAAAACCTGGTGGAATGCCTGAGTGAAAAACAAATAGGTAAAAATAACAGTAAAATAAAAGTTAGAAAATCTGTAGATTAATCTTAATTGACCTTTGTAAATCTTTGTTTTGACTTTCTTCTCCAGGTTGTTTAAGCAGGAGAACCATTATGTCTCCGAAGGTGAGTTTTTATTAAACAGTTATGAACCCCTTCTCTAAAAACACATCTTGAGTTAAAACGTTTGCTTTAAACTCACCCAAACTATACATTTTTAGTTTAAATTGTAAGCTTGATGCACTATTTGTCTTATGATCAGTAATGCAAATATAACCTAATGCTTGTCATGTTTCTGTCTTTTGGCTCCACATAAAGCCTAATCTGTCGTTGAACATTCCTCTAATAAGCTGTTTTTCTCAGCTGGTTTCCCTCAATGCAAAGGTGCTGCTCATAACAAACCTGCCCAGGTATTTTGACGGCTGCTACAGAGAGGATGAAGTTGCTGATCTGCTGCGTCCGTTTGGCTTTGTCTTTACGGGGAGCAACATCTACGTTATTCCTGAAAAGTGCATGGTGGGTAGCAGATACATCAGAGATTTACCTTTTTCCCTTCTTAATCAAGACATCACTGGAGGTAAAAACCAGAAAACCCCTGGCCTGAGAGACTTTGGCCATTTGTGCAGTTTTCATTTGTTTTCTGCATTTCCTGAACCAGAATGGAGAAATACGAATAAAAACATGAAGGAAAAAAGTAAAGATTTGTATATTTATATATGCAGTGAGGAACAGGAAGTCAGCAGAAATGTGGTCTGGTGCTGGTGGATACCTAACCAACCAACACTCATATGAGGGATTTAAAAGCACTCTGTACATGTAAATGTACATTTGTTACCAAAAAAAAGTATAAATTAAAGTTTCTCTTGATTCAACAAGTGATTTTTTTCTATACTTCTGACATGCAAGTCCGGTTAAAATGTATGAATGCTATAATAATTAGATTGACTCCTTAATTTTTTTTGTTTTTAGGCTTTTGCCCTGATGCCGTCTGTGAAAACTGTTCAAGACATCGTGGCTTATTCCGACCAGAACCACATAGTTTTCAAAGGATCTAAACTATCAGTCGAAGTTGTTCACAACATGGTTTCCATGATGCCAGTAAGAATATTTGCATTTTATGTCTTCACATGTCAAAATACGGAAATTCACAAATTTATTCAGTGTAATAATTAATTTTGTCTCTGAAAATCTGACGAATAAATGAGCGTGGGATATAATTTGACGCAAAACAAACAGGCAGATTAAAATGTTATCACGATTGTTGAAGTAAAAGCTAAATAGTTGCTATTTATTTTTGCACAAATTAAGATAAAATTTACTGAGATTTTCCTAAAGATCAGTGAGTTTAAATTTTTTATAGAAATCAAATAACTTTTTTAGAATCTTAGTACAAATGAATCTGAAGAAAAACATTAACTCTGTTTCTGTGTTTGTTTCAGTTTGGCTTTTATTCATTTCTGATCAAAAGGACCTATTCTGTACGTATCACATTAATTCTGACATTGATACAGATTTTTATTTCAGAATAAAATAACACATCTGTGTCAACAGAAACCGAAGGACAATAGAGGAAGTTTGATCTTCATCTATAACGTCTCCCAGAGCGAAGCCGGCGCTCTGAGGGAAACTCTGATAAAAATGGGCTCTGTGAGACAATACCTGCCTCTTCTCAACAAGGTGTTGAACTGCAGCGTCTCACACACGTGTGTGCGGCTGTAGAAAGAAGTTGAATTATTCCTCTGTGTGTTTCAGGTGTTTGTTGAATTTAAAAACAGACGAGAGGCGGACATGTTGGGAGTTTGGTACAGCCTGCTGAAGCACTCTCCAGCTCACCAAGTCTACAGGATGAAAATACCTCAAAGCAACAGACTGGCTCTACGTCAGTTTCTATTTTAGGACATTAATGTTGAAACTTTGCCGCCCTGAAAGCAACAGCCTTTTAGAACCAAGAATGGAGGGATTGTGGTTAGGATTGGGACAGTTTGAGCCGGATTATCTGTTAAAATAATTGATCTCCCTCCTCCCTAAGCTGCTACGGCCGTCTGAAGAAATGCTCCAAAAACAACCAATCAGAGCCAAGAGGAGGGTCATAGCGCTGTCAATCATCCTCATGTACTCAAAGCTAAATGTGCTAATGGTTACAGGAGAACCGTGTATCTACCATTATCAGAGGTTACGCTAACTAGCCTTAGCATTTACAACAGAACAGCCAGCTGCAGCATAGCAGAGAGCAAAACGGAAGGGGGCGATGGATGAGTAGCACTACATGAGATTGTGATTGACAGCACTAAGATATTCCACTGTTTGTTTTTAGTTGAACTGGGAGCACTGGGAGAAGGAAAAGAGCTCAATTTGTATTTTTCATAATTATCTGTCTCGTAAGAAACTCATGACTTCGTGACAGTTTCATCAAATATGTAAAAACAAATTTCAGAAAAGTTATGTTCTGCAGCTTTAAGACCTTAAAATGTTTTTTAAAATGCTAAATTTTGTCTTGGCAGCAGTATTTATTCTCAACATATTCTAAGCATTTTTCCCCTTGCTGGATTTTTCTGTCTTGTCAAGAAGTTGCACTTAAGCATCTTCATTGTGTTTTGTGACTTGAAGCTGCTGCTAACTCACTGTTAGCATTCCTTTGCTAACGTTTTTGCAACAATTGAGTAAATGCAGATTCATTGCCACTGGCCTGGAAAATTTTTTTACTTTTTTGAGGTTTTAGTCTTAAATTCCATTCATAATGGTCTTAAATGTGAGTTTTTTCAGAAACCCTGTTGGAGAAATGCTCCCTGATTTCAAAACTTTGGCTTGTAATTCCAATCTCCATTCGACATTCAGGTCAACATCAAAATCCCGAGACATTTTACTAAGCTCCTGCAGACGCGTTTCAACACGTCATGGACAGACTTGAGAATCTACATAAACATAAGCAAAGCACTGACCTTCGTTTTTATTTGTGCAGCACCAAGAGTGCCAAACAGAGCTTTGCCAGACGGCAATGAAGCCGTCGATGGCGCCGTCATCCCAACTATAAAACGTGGCGTTCCTTGGGGCAGCACTCCTCCGTTCTGGATCACCATGACAACCAACCCTTTAGTGTTTCCCACCTTCTGTCCCTGGTTCAACATCCCAGGTAAAAAATTTAAAGAAACGGAAACCATCTGGAGATTTGATGTAGCTCCCAGTAAGTGACTGCGTTAAATTTTTGTCTCGTAGATTATCTGACAGTCAGTCTGAACGGTTTGAAGGTAACTTCTTTTTTTCTGCCTAATTTTGATGAAGAAGTAAAACAATTCTTGTTTGTAAAGTGGAGTCTATAGTTATTGAAGAATACAAAATCTTACCAAACATTTCTTATCTTGCTTCTGGTGCAGATATCTTAGTACACTTAAAATAAGACAAAACTAGTTTGTAAATAGCTTTTCAGCAAGATATAGTACCTTGTTTTAAGTCAATAATTCCTCAATATAATGAAAAGTTCCACTGGCAGATTATTTAATATGTAACATGAAAAAAATGTCATAAGTGAAAAAATCTGCCAATGGAACTCGTACTTTTTCTGCCATTTTAAGGAATTATAGATTTAAAACAATCTACTACATCTTGCTGAAAAGCTACTTATAAGTTAGTTTTGTATTATTTTAAGTGTACTAAGAAACTAAATCAAAAACACTTGGTAAGAGTCTGTTTTTGCAGTGTTCAGATATAAAACTGTTGATTTTTCCATACAGCAGAAATGTGGTCTGAGATGTAGTGCTGGTGGATACCTAGCAAACCTACACTCTGAGGAGGGATTTAAAAGCGCTCTGTTTATGTAAAATGTACATTTTTTAAATCCCTCTGAATATTTTAGCCATTTCTTTCCTTTAAAACCTTTAGAAAGCCATCAGCCAGGCCTCAAAGTTCTGCACCGTCATGCTAACGGGTTTGCCTGAGAGTAACTACACCCACCAGGACGTCGCTAAGCTAGTGTGGAAACATTTCCCCAAACAGAATCTGCAAACTCTGTTCTACAACGTGGTGGTTTTACCACTGCAGAGGAGGGTAAAAACATCACATTATAGTTAATTATTAGATTTTAAAACCTCCCTGCGTCGTAACATTTCAGTTTTCTCCCTCTCTGCTTCAGGCCTTTGTGTTTTTCAGCAGCTGGGACGACTGCAGTGATTTTGTCGTAAATCACATCATGAATCCAGTTTCTGTGAAAGGCTCCATGCTCAGTGTTCACCTGGTGTTGGAGGACATGCAGCCCGGATTCAGTGAGGTACGAGTTTATCCCAAACACTGAGGGAAATTATCAGCGTTGTAACAGTTCTGGGTTTTTCATGACGATTTTTATTTCTCTGTGACTTTTTGTCTAATGCAGTTAGTTTTTAGAGCTTGTTTCCTAGTTTTCATTAGATATTTTTTAGGCGGAGCAACTTGACTGGTACCTGTTGCAATAAGCAGTAAATACATTAATTTCAGGATAAATTAAAACAAACAAAATAATTTCTATTTGCATAATTTATTGTTTTTTTCTTTTTCTACCAAAAAAAATTGAGTTTATTGATCTTTGAGAATGTCGTCATGTCACTTAAAAATGTTCTAAAAACGGCAAAATTATTGTTTATATTACTAATTTATCATCTAGCAAAATTTATCATGACAGTAATTTTAATTTGTATTTTATAATAAAGATTGAAAATAGATACAATTATATGATTTAAAGATAAATGTATTACTTTAGCTTTTCTTATCTTCCCCTCAAGTTTTCTGAAGCGCCCCCTGGTGGTCCTGATTTTAAAAACACTGGTTGAAATCGTTCTGCCTTATCAAACATTATAGATGTAACATTTATAACACAAATAAAGAACAAAGCTAACTGAATGGCAACTCTTAGAATATTAATGAAGTTGAAAAATCAAACCAGAGCAAAGGGAATAATATAAAATATGCAGAATTTAAAAAAAAAATTTGCAGGACTGTAAAATGAGTTTGCATAGATTTTTGTTTCTCCTGCTTTTGCCGTTCATAAAACTTAACAACCACTAATGGTTCTGTCCATGCTTTGTTTGCAGGACACAATGTACCGATCTGTGATGAAGTGGAGCAACGCTGTGAGTCGTTTTGAACCGATCCGAGAGGAACCAGCACCACCAGCAGCAGCTTCTAAACCTGCAGCTTTCTGTCTGCAGCACGTTTCTCAGCTCCAGCCTCTGAAGGAGCGGCTGCTCTGCGTGGAGATCTCTGAACCTTCAATTCACCTCGTCATGATGGTCATGCAAGAAGTGGCGACCGTTGCTGCTTTCGTCAACTTCCTGCCGCTCGCTAACAGGGTAATGACCCAAACGTCTGCACTTGTCCCATTCAGGACAACTTGTCTCATTTCTGTCTGTAACATTTGGCACCACTTATAGGATTAATTAGAACGTAAACATGTAAAGAATACTTACAAGAAATTAAGGAACTAGATTTTCTTTATTTTAATCTAGTCTGTGGAGGCAGGACAGATTATTTGTGCAGCATATTTATGCTTTATATGATGAAAATAAACATTTTACCTTACAGTGATATAGTGAAGCAAAAACAGACTAATGTAATAAAAAAACAACTCTTACCAGAGTTAGTCTGGATTTAGCAGAACCAGAAGACCTGAGAGGTCTGGAAGGTTGCTATGACGACAGCATATCTGTAATGTATTGTAGTATAAACCGTTCAGTGATTTATAAACAGTATTTTAAAGTGTATGCTCTGACTTGCAGAAAGCCAGTGTAGAGACTTTAGACCTGGGTGATGTTCTCTATCTTCCTGGTTTTAGTCAGAACTCCAGCAGCAGCGTTCTGGATCTGATTGGTTTTTTTTTACCTTACCTGTGAAGACACTGCTTCAGTAATCAATGCGACTAAAGATAAACGCATGAATGAGTTTCCAACTTTCTAATTGTCTTTATGTGGCTCTGAAGGTTCAGGCCAGAGTTCATCTGCTGTAATAACTGAAGCTGTGCGTTGACTCTAGATCGTTCCTCTTTAGGTCCAAACTTCAGTTTTGGCATTGATTGATTTGTTCCATTCGTGCTTGAATGGGTTCTAAGTCACCTGACAACATTGTAATGTAGAACAGTGTATCATCTGCATAGTTATGATGGCTAATCTTATTTGTAATATGAGCCAGTGGGAGCAAGAAGATGTTAAATAAGAGGGACCCCAGGATCGAACCTTGTAGAACCCCACATGTGAAGAGAATAATTGTTTTCCACTTGTCTTCTGTCAGATTGTGATTGAAATGGCTGAACCAAGCGGTGTAGCAGCAGCTGTTCTCCAAATCTTACTGAACTCCTCAGCAGAACATCAGCTGTGGTACGTGTGTGTTTCAGTTGATCTGAGTGAACCCAGATGATGGCGAGACGGTTCTGATCCATCTCATTTTTTATGTTTTTCCCTCCCAAACAGGGGCAAAGTTACACATATTGAACTGTGAGTATCAGATGTTTATTTGATCATCGGGTCATTTATATAAAACTATAAAACTTCACCTGTTTATTTCTTTGCAGTTTTTTGTTTTACGCTGAACTTTTTCTGAGACGCTCAGTTCTAAAGTCATCATTTATAATCTACTCGTAGTTTACAGTAAGAAATTCTTACTCTAGTGTTTAATGTTTGTAGTTGGTGTCGATGTTAGACTGGTTTGACTTACAGCTGACTGTCCTCAACCCAGTTTGGACCATAGTTGGTGGAAATGAAGGGAAATATAAAATCTTAAGGGAAAGTTTAGTAATTTATCAACAACTAATGGAAATAAACGGACAAAGGATAGATATGGAAAGTGTTGGGGACAAAACGGGGTGTAGGAATTACCAAAGAGAGTAAATTGAGTCCATATGTGTAATTTTAAACTCTTTAGTTATGTTTCAAATATGCACAACGAAACCCTTTGTAGATCAATTACTGTTTTTATTGAACATCACATTTAGCTGCGTTTCCATTACAAATGCACACAAAACTTTGTCAATATTCAGTCGATGTTGAAAAACACAATTTTGCAATTGCCTTGTTTCCATTGAATAAACATTAATACATGCAGTACCACCATCGTCCTCCCACTTCCTGTAGTCGTCTTCGTCATTTCCTCCAGTATTAACATCCGGTTGTTGACCATGAGACCATTTGATGCGTAAAAGCGTTTGTGGAAGAAACCACTTTTGATTCGGTTGAAAAACTGGACATAATAGACTTTTTATCCAAGAACATGAGTTTTTTTAATTGGTGTGCTTCCATTAATCAGATTTATTTTTGTAATCCCAACAATGGAAACGCAGCTACTTGTACACAGAGGCGACAGCCAGGAAAGACTATCAGTTTTAAGGGTTTTACCTGAAAATACGGCCTTTTACCTAGTTTTTAATTTTTATTGAACCATTTTTAAATATTAACTTGTGCGAAATAAACACATCAGACTTGTTTCTGCTCTTAATTTAAGTTTAAAGACTCTGAATGGGCGTCTTCGAGACTCAAGTGAGGCTGTGATAAACCTTGAATCGGACTCATCGATGAATCCAGCTGCTACATCAAAATCCAAACCAGACAAGAGAAATCTTCGTTCAGAACCAGAAACGCCATCAAAGGAGAATCTTTCTCCAAAGAGGAGGAAGCAGGAGCTGAGTGACCAATCCCATATTCTTAAGAATAGATATGGAAAGGAAACAACCCAGATAAAACGTGAGGAAGACCTTCAGGTCCATGTGAGTTCAACTGAAGATCAGACCAAAAACGAGACTAAAGTCCAGAAACTAGAAAGTCTCTCCAACCTTCTGTTTGAAGACTTTAAACTTCACCAAACGATGGACTCAACAGAGGATCAACCAGAAACTAACGAAGAAAGCATTGCTGCAGCCTCAAGAGACGAAGAACCAACCAGAACCAAACCGCCTAAAGAAGAAGAAATGGTTCACGAGATGCAAAGGTTGAGTTTTCCTCAACAAAGACGAGCTGGAAACATTTCCTATCAGAAAGCGACTGAAGAGGAGGAAAGTCCAGCAAACGAAACGAGAAAGCTTCCAAAGTCGTGTTTGAAAGTTCTCAGGAATCTGGATGAGATGAAAGAGGAAGACGATGCGACGGAGAAAGAGTTGAGGGAAGATTTATGGAGGGAAAACCTTCAGGATGGGGAAAACTCAGGTCTGAATTTCTATCAATAATCAATGTTTCCATTTTGTCACACTTCTACAGGAAACCTCAGCGTCATTTATCAGATAAATGACGCTGAAACACGCATCTGAAAAGTGTGGCATGCTTTTGTATTGGCCTCTTTTGAATCAAAGAAACTGCATCCTTAAGCAGCCCTACTCTCCATTTAGTCCAAATGAAACGAGAAAAACTTACAGAAAACACAGAAATTGTAATAATGGCGAAAAGAGAGAAGTCAGTCCAAAAGTATTCATACTGCAAACCCATAAAATTGACAGTAATGACGAATATTTTCTTTCTTCGTCAGTCATCAGTAAACGAAGTGATTTTGCTTCCAGTTTTCATTTGTTTTCGTTTTTACTTGAAAGATAAAATAATGTGGCTCAATTTCTGCCAAAAAGTTCATTTGATTTACAAGAAGAAAAGTGAACATTCACTGCGAAAAAGTTGGAAGATTGTCATTTTATTCTTGCAAACTGATGAGATTAAAATGCACAAATTTACGATGTTAGAGATGAGATCTGATGGAGTAAAGTTCATGGTGAGTCTGGACCCCAGAAATATTTTGATACAGGAAAAAGGGGCCAAATATTTTAATAGATCTTAGTTTCAGTATCATAAATTTATGCAGTTGATCATGGACATTTTTTCTTGTAAATTAGATTTTTGAGGTGACATTCAGTGAATCTAGTTTTCTAAGTCTCCAGGTTTTGTTTGTAATCCGTCGTCGTTTCTGCTCGCCTGCAGCCGCTGAGTTTGTGGAGCCCATATTGGGGTTTTTCTGCTCCATTTGTTCGGTTTTCTTCCTGGGCGAGAACGCAGCCGAGGATTGGCACTGCTGCAGCCACGCTCACCGCGACAACCTGCAGGTTCGCTTTAAAACCCTTCAAGATTTCTGTAGGAAATCCTTTAAGTGCTTCATATTGAAATCAGAAAAAATTGGAAAACATTATTTACACCCAGAGGGAGTAAAATGTCTGAATTTTCTCCCCACTGAATGAAAAACAGACGCCTGCAGTTAAAGTTTTTATTGACAGAAACTGATTTGGAAAAAAGTTTATTTTTCTACTTATACAAATTATTGTCATTTAAAATGCCAAAATCTCCACTTTATAATTTGGTCTGATGTGATTTTTAAACATTAAATGATTGATAATTTGATCAGTTACAGGAGTTCAGTTCAGTTCTGTCCACTGCACAAAAGATACATTTTGTTTTTAAGTTAAATCAGACAAAATTCAAATTGTTTTGATCATTTAGAATAAGAACTTTTTTGTAGAGATTAAACATTTAATTTGAGCAGGAAGATAATTTACCCTAACATGATTGGATTGAAACATTGAATTGTTTTAATGCAATATTTATTGATTCACTATAAACATAAAATGGTCATATTTTAGTTTATTTTATCTGTTTTGTAATGCAAAAAATTGCAATATCATCAGTAAAAAAGGATTAAAAGTTCTTAGTTCATTTGTTTTTATCTCCAGTTTGAAAATGGTCTGATCTCGCTTCTCTTTGTTTTTCAGATTCATTACCAGAAACTTTTACAACATTAATCTGATGTGAAGGTAAATCCAATGTTTCATTTCACCAACGCAACGTGAATGTAAACCCATTGTTTTTTGTTTTGTTTTTTGGCTGTGAAGTTTTCCTCCATCTGCTGGATGGAAGTTAGCTGCAGGTTAAAGTTCTTCATTTCCTGTCATTTGGGTCTAGATCAGATCAGAACCAAGCCTGTTCATGCTACAAAAAGAGCTAAAAATTATTTTTCTCTTCCTAACTTTTAGTTGTTTACAGGTTTTCTAGTAAGGATTGGATGAGAAGTTTATGTAATCATCTGCGGGTATTATTATAAATGTATCTTTTTGTTTAAAATATCAAATAAAATGAATTGTTAGATAAAAGTTCACTTCTAAATCTCTGCAGTGAACATTAGACTTTGTAACGTTTTTCAGCAAGTTATTACCATAAACTTAAAACAATAACATTCTACTGTTAGATTGTCTCAAGTGTGGGAAAAAAAACGGGAATGTTAGAACTAGTAATTTATGTAGTTAATTGTTAGTTTGGTCTTTGTTCTAGCACAGTAAAACAGTTTTGTGTATTTGCAGGTAGGAAATAAGCGCCACTAAGCTAGCAATTAAAATATGTACAGGAAAATTATTGAGGGCTTTTCTTTTATTAATTAAACCAAACAGCTACGATAAAAGAAAAAAAAAAATGTGCAAAGTTTAATCAAATCTGTTCATCACTGAAACAAACTTTTACTCCATCGTTGTTTATTTTCAGTCAGAAATCCAACCCTGGGAATCTTCTGAAGGCTTCTGCTGGAGCTCCTGGTAATGTTTCTGAAAGGAGGAAGAGAAAAGCGTCACTGTGAGGCGGCCGGCGCTAACCTCACGTTTTCTACGTCTGTTTGCTTTTACCTGCAGGTTGTCGTAGTGGGTTCTGCTGCAGCAGTGCAGGTCTTTATCAGCGCCTTCGTTGAGGTAGAAAACCGAGCAAAGGTTACAGAAATACGCCAGTTTCTGGACCGTGAACTCCTGACCTGAAGCAGCAAAAAAAATAAAATTTAAATTTTCAAAATGAAACAGACTAATGTTATCATTTATGCTAACTTGAGGTGGTTTTGTGCTAAAAAGAGATTTCCACGGGCAGTTGGGGTTAAATCCAGCAGCTCCGCCCTAAGCAGCGGAAACAAACATCTGGATCAGAACTCATCCTCACCTAGAGGGCGATCCGGGTCGAACGGCGGCAGATTGACGTTGGCAGCAACAGTCGGCGGCTGGGATCGAGATCTCTTTGCTCCAGGTCCGACCGGCTCGCTCCGCTGTCGGCCAGCAACTGCAGAAGAAGAAATTAAAATCCTGATGCTCAAACATCAGCTGATGTAGGAAACTTCCAAACTGTTTTGGTTTCATAAATGCTGGAAATATTTAACATTCAGTACGGAGTAATTAATTTGCACCTTTACAAAAGTCTTAACTGGCAATACTGAAGGGCCGTTTAGTTGAATAAATCAGTCGTAAAGTTTATTGATCTTTTAGTGTTTTTTGCCATTACCGTTATATTACTTGGTCTAAAACAACAACAATGTTTATCGCAATAACTTCTGGGACAATTTAGCAACATTAGTAATGGTGACAGGACAAACATTTTGAATATTTTAAAAAATGGTCAAAATGACAATTTGTGTTGTAGTAATTCATGTCGTGTTTCTATGCTGCTAATTTATTTTCATAATTCCATTTTTCTCATGGTAACGTTTGATTTTTCACCTTTTGTTTGAGCCAAGCTGGATTCTTTCTTCTCCTCCTCCAGACATTCAGTGTGTGGCTTCTGGTCACCAGAACCAGAACCACCGTCCGTTTCCTCTGGATCCTTTTGGATCTCGGGCAGAACGTCGCTGGAAGCAGCAGGAAGTGACTCTTTCTCTTCTAATTCTGGTTCAGCGCTGACCGTTTGACCTCTGGTGGATTTTCTCACTTTAAAAGAAAAAGAAATATTCAGTAACTTTTATGGATTTGTGTCCATTCCTCTCCGTTTAAACGTCTCGTCCGTACCAGGAGTCGTCTTCGCTTTCTTTCTGGGTCGGCCTCTGGTTCTGGGAGCTTTTACTTCCTGTATTTCTTCTTCTGCTGTTACAACCTTCACAGTCTCATCTGAAACGACAAATTAAAAGTATCGACCCGCTGCAGCACTAAACCCGATTATTTTCCTTCACAGTGAACAGATTTGTTTCAGTCTAGAATTTTAAAAAATCCAACAAAAAACTGGAAATTTTGTCAAAATAAAATTAGACTTTTGAGTCAAATCACTCCAGAAGGGAATCTAAATGCAGAGTTTGTATATTTTTATCCAAAGCCCCATCATTTGGAGACAAAAACAAACTGAAAGACAGTTTTAATTCACTATTATACATCACATTTGTGGTAGTATTCTGTAGCACAGACAAGGTAAACTAAAATAAGGCTAAATTTTATGTTTTTAATTGTTTCTCACACCTTACACACCCAACTAGTCCAAAAACCAAACATTAATTTAACAACAAAAGAAATCTGCCAATTACAATAACATAATAAAATACGAGATTGAATATGAAGAACTTTTCAAATCTTGAGAAAAGTTAATTGAAATTCAACAATTTTCAGTTATTTCCATCCAAACCCAGTAAATAAACGATCTGTTGTTGAAAATGGACATAAACCTGGAAACATTCAGACACACCAACCTGCGGCGCCTTCATGTTTGCGTTTAGCAGATTTTGGGGTTTCGTCTGGTTTAATCTCCACTTCATTTCCATCCAACACGACCTAAAAAAAGATTATTTAGCCAAATCCTTGACGAAAACACTAATATGAACCCATTGATATGTTATCACCTCAGACATGAGGGAGCCATCTTTGTCCTCCATCTTCTCCCAGGGGCCAGGACTGGTTTTAGTCTCGGGTTCTGGTATCATTTCTTTTGATCCGGCTACAGATTCTTCTGGAGATAAATCCTCTGAATTACAGGTGAGCTGATCCAGACTCTGTTCCTCTGAAACGTCCCGTTTTGTCCCTTCAGGATCAGCATTTGTTAAATCGCCAGCTGCGACTTCCTGTTTGGACTCCCCTGCAGCAGCTAAAGCCTCGTTAGCATCGCTAACACCAGCTAAAGCCTCGTTAGCATCGCTAACACCAGCTAAAGCCTCGTTAGCATCGCTAACACCAGCTAACAGAGTCAAACTCTGTTCCTCTAAGACTTCCTGTTTGGACTCTTCCATACAAGCTAATGCTACTTTAGCATCTTTCACATCATCAGCAGCCTCAGTCAGACTCTCTTCCTCTGCTGCAGGCAAATTCTCAACATCATCATCAGAAAATTGAGATAAAAACTCCTGTAAAATCTTTATTTTGGATCTTTCCTCATCAGATAAATCTTCATTAGAGACATTTACATCTTCAGCTAACCGAGTCAGACTTTCTCCTCTTAAGACGTGTTCTTCCGACTGTTCAGCAGCAGATGAATCCACACTAACTTCTGTTACTTCATCTGGCAATTGACTCAGACTCTGTTCCTCCAAAACTTCTTGTTTGGACCCTTCTGCACCAAGTAAGTCTTCTGCAGCAACGCTAACACCACCAGCTAACTGAGGGAGACGCTGTTCCTCTACAACTTCCTGCTCGGACCCTCCTACACTAGATATTGCTACTTTAGCATCGCTGACATCAGCTAAAGTCAGACTTGGTTGCTGTAGGATTTCCTGTTTGAAATCTTCCATTACAACTAAAGCTACGTTAGCATCTGTCACGTCATTAGCAGCCTGAGTCAGACTCTGTTCTTCCAAGACTTTCTGTTTTGACCCATTAGAACCAGCTAATGCTACTTCAGCGTTGCTAACACCAGCTAACAGACGCTGCTCCTCCGTGTCACCAGTTGTTATTGTGTCTTCTCTTTCAGCTTTTACTTCATCCTTTGCTCCACTTTTTTCTTCTTCGCTCATCATCTCCTGAACTTGATCATCGATAGCAGCTACAACTTGAAGTTGAGGATCCTCCCGTTTCTCACTTCCTGCCATCTCCACTGTTTTTGTATCATCAGTAGGTTCTTCTGCAGGATATTCTTCATCAGCTACTGGACTGGAGCGACTCTGTTTCTTCAAGGCGGCCAGTTGTTTTTTAGTTGCTCTGGTGTTTTTCTTCGGTCTTCCTCTCCTTGTTTTCTGTTGTGCTTCTGGTTGATCTTCCTCAGCGTCCTGCGTCTCTTCAGCATCTTTCACATTGTTAGCAGCTTCAGTTGGACTCGGTTCCTCCAGTTCTTCCTGTTTGGACCCTTTTACACCAGATACCGTTACTCCAGCATCGCTAACGCCTCCAGCTAACTGAGTCAGACGCTGTTCCTCTGAGACCAGCTGTTCTCCAGACGGTATTGTGTCGTCTCTTTCCTTTTTGCTGATTTCATCTTTTGCTTCACTTCTTTCTTCTTTGTTCATCATCATCTCCTGAACTTGATCGTCTGTAGAAGCTGCAGCTTCCTCATTTCTGACTGAGGTTGTCTCGTTGTTAAGTTCTTCTTCATTGACAGTTTCATTGAGATTCTGCTTCTTCAAGGCGGCCATTTGTTTTGTAGTTGCTCTGGTGTTTCTCTTCGATCTTCCTCTCCTGGCTTTCCATTGACCCACTGGTTGATCTTCCTCTTCTTTAGCAGCTTCAGTTGGACTCGGTTCCTCCACTTCCTGTTTGGACCCTTCGCCATCGCTAACGCCACCAGCTAACCGAGTTGGACTCTGCTCCTCTGAGACCAGCAGTTCTCCAGATGGTATCATGTCTTTTTCCTTTTTGCTGAGTTCATCTTTCGCTTCACTTCTCTCTTCTTCGCTCATCGCCACGTCTTCTTTCAAAGCCGTTGACTTTGTTTCGTCAAGTTCTTCTTTGGCAGTTTGGTCGAGACTCTGCTTCTTCAAAGCGGCCATTTGTTTTTTCGTTGCTCTGGTGTTTTTCTTTGGTCTTCCTCTCTTCGGTTTCTGTTGCACCGCTGGTTGATCTTCCTCAGCAGCGTCTGGTGTCTCATTAGTAGCTTCCTCTGTCTCTTGTGCGTCTTCTTGTTCCGTTTTGCTGGTTTTTGCTCTTGTCGTGTATCTCCTAGCCGTCGTCTCCTGCTTCTCCTCAGCTTTAGATGCTTTGCTCCTTGTGCTCCTTCTGGGCTTTTCCTCTGGCGGAGTGGAAGTATCGTCTGTTTTTTCTTCCACTGCAGGTTCATCGTCTAGTTTTGGACCTTCAGATTCAGTTACGGACTGATCATCAGTTAAATTCACTTCCCCTGAGAGTTCTGCTTCAGGAAACGCGTTGGAAGAGTCTTTCTCGTCTTGAATTGGGCCAGAAACTTCTTCTTCCAGAACCTCTGAAGTTACAGTCTTTGACTTTTCGGTTTTCACTGCACCCTCTCTGGGTTTATCGTCCTCTGGATGAATCTCTGCTACGTTTGGAGCAGCAGCCTCTGGTTTCTCGCTGTCCTTTGCAGATTCTTCACTTGGATCCGTCTTCTTGGACTTGGAACCAGCGGCTCCTTCTTCTGTTTGTGGAGGAAAATGGAGTTAAACGTTTCCAGAAACAGAAACCTACTTTTTTAAAGCATTTTACCTTTTGGAGGTTTGGGTTTCGGCCTCACTTGTCGTTCAGCCTTAACAGATTGCAAATGTGTCTCGAGGTCAATGGGAAGGTTTCCAGTTAGCTGCAGTCGCTGTTGTAGAGTCACCAACCTGAAATGAAGGAACAAATTTGATCTTCAGTATTTTTGGTTTAATTTCTAGTCCAGATATCTTAGTTCAAGTGTATGAAGACATTTGCACTTAAATTATACAAAGACACTGAGTAAGGTTTTGTGTTTTTGCAGTGTAACACGGTGGAAAGGAACTGGTGGCAAATGAGGTAGGGCAAGCAGTTTCTGTATTTATTCAGTGTCGTTGCCATTTTGTTTAATTAGGGTCACTAAAGCTCAACTGGATTTTTAATTAAGTTCAAACACTGCAACACCAGATGAGTAAATATTTTAAATGCTTTTTAACTGGTTTTATGGTTATTATTATTCTCTCATCGTCCATCAATGGATAATTGATGAGCAGGTTTCATGTTTATCCGTCATAACCAACAATAAGATCAAACCAGGAGCCAGTGGTCACATTAATAACAGGCTTAGAGGAGATATATGAGAAGATCCATATAATTTAGACATTTAGTTGTAATCAAATGAATGTTTGTTTGGGTAATTGGTACCATAAATGGAGAACTTACGGTTCGATGCGTCCAACTTTCGTCCTACACAAAGACAGGAGAAATTTATAAAATTAAATAAAAGGCATCATGAACCATTTTCTCAACTTCTGATCAGAAAAACAAACCAGTTTTCATCTTCGGTTAAATCGTCCAGGAAGAAAACTTTCTCCACCACGCAAGCGACGGCAGCGGAGTCGGACATCTCAATGTAGATCTGAGGAAAACAGAATCAAGACGATTAGCAAAACAATCTTGTTGGTTTTTTTTAACACATTAAACGTGAATCTGAATGACTGAGATTTATGTTTATTTAGGGAATAAACTCCTGAAATCCCAGTTTTTCATTTTAAATGCTTCATTTTGACTTTTGTTATTTTTTATTTTATTGAAGTTTTATCCCCAGTTAAACCTTAAAGTGCATTTATTTCAGTTTGTGTATTTCGGTGGCGTTGCGCCTCATCGCACCCTGTTGGCGAGATGCAGGAAGTTGACGACGGGAGTGATGGACGCCACCACCTTCATGACCACAGTGACAATATCTGGAGACGCGTCGAAGGTTTCCACAGACAGCAGCCGTCCCTCCAGGGGGTCCGAGTCGGAAACTGGCTGAGAAACGAAACAACCAGAACCTCAGGGACGGATCCCATAAAAACCAGAGTTTAAACTAGTCAGAACTTACACAGTTACTCCATTTCATCGCATTTTTGTACAACATCTCCTGCAAAAGATGACAAAACACACGTTTGTTTTTCGTAAACAATGTAAAATCATTTTAAATGTTTCAGAGCAAAAAGATGGAAAAAGCAAACAAGTTAAATTGTGATTTAAAAAGTTAATTTCTTATTGAGCTCATAAATGTTTCTGTGCCTCGCTGGCGCCGTGATGCTCCATGTTCAAAGCCAGGAAGGCTTTGAGTTGGCAGTCGTTGATGCTCAAAACTTTATTCAGATGATCTTTGATAAAACGGCTGCATGTCGACCAGTCGCTGAAATAAACAAAGGCCTGAGAGAGAGAGAGAGAGAGAGAGATGGTTCCTTATTACAGTCACAAATATAAACCCATGAGTCATAATGAAGATTTTACCTCCTGGTAAAGAAACATTTCTGCACAAAAGTTCCATGAATGATCAGAAACGTTTCTGTTGCTTTTGCTGTTGGCTAAAATTTTTAAATTAAAAACCATGCAATTAAAAAAATGTAAACAAAACACGGCGTTGCTTCGTTTGTGCAGCAAAAATATTTGTTTGTGCTGGAACTTACTTTAGTGTAAAAGATTATAACAGCACAAAAACTTTTTTTTGTATTACGTGAACCATCTGGTTAACCTTTGACCTCTGGAAGCATATATTAATATTTTTAAAGTGACAGCGGCACAAAATGTTTTGCTGCACAAACGTTTGACACCCAACTTTGCTTAATATGATTAAAGCTCGGTAGCTAACATCACTCAATGACCTTCCCCCTCCTTTAACTTCCTGTTTTCACAGTAATCCTAGTCTCATAAAAAAAAATCCTAATCCCAGACATTCCCAGATTAACACTCCCAGATTAACATTCCCAGATTAACACTTCCAGATTAACACTCCCAGATTAACACTTCCAGATTCTCTGCAGTGGTTTCCGGCCGGCTGTCAGCTCCTCACCCTCCTCTGCAGAGGCAGGACGACCACGTTGGAGCAAAGCGTCCTGAGCGTCTTCTCTGGGAAATACGGCCAGGCCAGGCGGGCCACGTCCTCCTGCGTGTAGCCGGCGGTGGGCAGGTTCGTCAGCATGATGGCGGAGGACGCCGCGTTCCAACCGTCCACTTCCTGCACAACCAGGAAGTTCAAAATATGAACGCGTTCGTTTGAGATCAAGTTCTTTGGCCACAATATTTCAATATGTTTTACAGAAGAGGATTAAAAAAAACTAAATTATGAATTATGAGATTTGAGTCAGTTTTTTTAGTGGCCTTCATCATCTTCTGTGAATAAATGTTGTGTTTTTTATAATAAAAAATGTGCTACAATGTTTTAATTTCATGTTATTCCCTTTTAAAACTGGACACAAAGTACAAAGTCTCTAAACTTCTGAACTTGTGGTAAAGACAACAGAAACAAACCAGATTACCGTAAAGCGGGAGACTTTTTTAAGTTTGATGTAATCTGAGAAGAACAAGAGAAAACATAAATAATTAAGCCCAGTTGCCTTTGGTGAGGGGGATTCTGGGTAAGTAAACGGCGTCTCTTACTCGGGACGTCGAACCACGGAGACGACGTTGGGAAAATAAACGGGTCGGTTTTCATGGTGATCCAAAATGGCGGCTTGGTGTTTGGTGGGACGTTACATTTCCCTGTTTGGGGAAGGAGAGATTATTATGGGCTGGACAACAATAAAACCGAAAGGGTAAAAATTCAGACGTGTCGTCATGGAAACGGCAGACGGAGGAATTAAAATGTCTTCAATGGTCCAAAAACATTTTCAGTCAGTGCATTTTATTTACACCTTTCAAAGATTAAAACCCTCTTTTCTAAAAGATCATAAGAATTAAAACATAATTAATAGCAAATTTTCAAAGTAATTAAAAAAACAAAAGATCTTTGTTTTCTCTGCATTTGGTTATAAATCAGGTAATTCTCTGTAGTTATTTGGTAGTTTTCTCTTTTTTTTTTTTCACCATAAAAATTCATCTTTCATATTGAGGATTTTTTCTGTATAATATAAATAAATACTTTTATAACCTGGTTTTCATTCTGTAATTGCACAGAAACTATAGCGCCCCCTGAAGGACACAGCAGACTTTATTGTTTGAGTTTGATTTCAATATATTTGCAAAAACATGCTATTTTATGTACAAACACAATGACAATAAATGTCAATTAAAAACTTTATAATATATAATACCCTTTAAAATGTGTTCAAACATTCTTAATTATTTGTTCTGAATTACAGTCAGAATGTTACAATATTAAGACTGAATGAGAGAGAAATCGTAACCTGGGAATAAACTCAAAATGCGAAAATAATCGCAGAAAAATACGAATTTATTCTCGTATTTGTATTTCCTGTCTTACTGTGACCGTCGTAGACGTCAGTCTTTATGTCCAAGAGGAGTAAAACTTCAGAGATGTAAGTTGGTTTGATCCCTAAAGGAAGTTTCACCTCGCGAATCGCCGATGGCGTCCGGCGCCTTCATCCTGAGCAGCCTGTGAGAGCGACCGGCTTCCTGTTCGCTGTACGACAGCCCCAGCAGATCCGCGTCGTTGCTCGACTCAAATTCCACAAACACCTGGAGACATAAACCGGTGAGTCCGGCTGGAGCTCAGTGGGACGCAGAACACGGTCCAGGTGAGTCGATACCTTGTTGAGAAGTGGCAGGAAGTTTTTCACCGCAAAGCCGTTCGTGAGAAACTCTCTGAGCTGCTGGGTTTCACTTGGAGAGACGTTGTGGAAGAAGACGGTTCTGGACCCGTCGTCTGCGACGTTCTGGTTGGAGGAAAGCAGCAAACATGGATGAACAATCCACACACTGTCCTGAACGTTACATAAAAACAGCCGATTTAAATGGCATTCGATTGATTTGATCTGATCGATCAGAGGCTCTGAAGGCTTTAATCGTCTCCATGAAGACATTTAAAGTGAAAATAGACGAGAAAATCCAGGGAAGTGACTCGAGTGTTTCAGAAAAGGCCCCGAAGTAAAAAGAAAGAAAAACGGAACTTGTATCAATAGAGTTAATCAATAGATCAATAAATAGATAATTCGAATATTCAACATTATTCACTGAACTTCGATCCAGAACCAAAACAGGAAGAGGAAAAGTTTCACTCGACCTCTCACAGCCAGATTAAGAAAACTAGGTGAATACAACCGACTCACGTTTTGATTGCCTAGCAACTCCTGGTTACCTAGCAACAACACGTCAAGTAACTGGCGCAGCAGCAGTTTAAGGTTTTGCTCATAACTGGCTAAAAATAATAAAATTAGTTTGGCAATATTTCAGATAAATTTTAAACAACTGATCAATAGTTATTGATCGGAACAGACGCATCACCATTACATTTGTGATGCGTTTGTCCAGCCCTGCCTGTGAACTAAGAACGTAATCTCGACGTTTCGCTGAAATAATCCGAGACGTTTAAAATAAAATCTCAAATTTAAGATTTAATCCTTACTTTAATATTTTGCTATTTGTCATGCGAGTCCTGAGAAAACTGCCACTTTATTCTCCTAATATAATGTCTGGATTCTTGTATTATTATGACTTTACTTAACTATAAAAACAATCAGCCATAGCCTGGTTAAAATGTTACGTTACACAGTTAAACTCCACAGAAAAGCAAGAGTTTCTGCTTTCCAATGACGTATAAAATTAAAATTCACAAAGAATAACGCAGACGGGTTGAAGCGGAGTGTGTGGCTGTGTTCACTTACACAGCGAATCCGTGTCATCAGAGCGGAATAAAACTGGAACTGGAACAGAAACCAGATAAAATGGACAAACACTTTAACCGCAACTAATTATAAACAATAAAACTAAAGACTGAAATGAGAAGGAACAAAAATAACTTCTACTTTAGTTAAGGTAGATTTAACAAAGGAAAATGGCCGCCAGCAGTTAAATCTAAATGTTAAAAACTAAAAGCACCGTTGGTCATTTAGTTTCAGTAAATATCAGAAGAAACACTGTAAATACAAACTAATCTGTTGGAATTATTTGTTAGTATAACCCAGAAACAACATTACTGCGAAGTTAGCATGCTAGCCTGCTGACGTTTACTTATATAAATATTTTAAACATGATGAACACGACGATCTGATCTTACAGGCGTCATTGGGAAGCTGCCGCAAACAGGCCTGATGCTGATCTGCTGCCCCCTAAAGGCAACGCCGTCACACGTCTCCGTCAGGAGGTTTCGTAGATCTTCGCCGCTCGGCATGATGCCCAAAGCCTGATGGGAAAGTTAAACCACAACATCAGGATTTAATGTTAAGACATCAGGATTTATAAACCTGCAGAAACACAAAAGATTTGCTCCTTTCGCGCTTCAGATTCAACTGATCTCAATGTTTTTGTTGGTATTAAAATTTGTTTCATGACTGAAACATTTTCAGGGTTTGAAAACTTTTCCCACTGTAAAATTCAAGCACTTTAAAAGCAGGTTTCCGAACCTTGTTTTTAAGATCAAAACAACATAAATTAACTAAAAAAAGACGGTTTCAATTCACTAATATATGACGTTAATTATTACTGTTATTAATAATATTTTGTGACGTATTCTGCTTTCTATAGCACGGACAACATAAACTAAAATGTAACAGAATTGTATGTTTTCACATGTTTCTCACGCCGTACATGTAAAACCTACAAGATAATCAATAAGTCACTGAGGCATTAGGAACATTAAACATTCATTACATTGAAACAATGATGGGGTAAATAATTTCAAATTAAATGCTTAAATGTACAAGACAAACCTCTAAAAAATTCCTCGTCAGGTGGATGTAAATATCTGGTTTCAACTGTAAATAATGTTTTCCAAATGTTCGCTTTTAATCAAACTTTAGACTGAACTCAATTACGAAACTGTGCAGTTTGAATATCAAGCATCTCGACGAACTCTGCATTTAAGTGTGAAAAGAATCCAAAATCTAAGAAAACGACAAGGTTGGCTGTAAATGTGCAGCTCACCAGGCCGGACTGAGGAAGGCAGTAAATGGTGTCGACTTTGTGTTTGAACCCAAACGGAGCGAGCTGCTCGGTCAGCTCCTCCTCCGTGTAGCTGCAGGACTCAACGTCTGGGAGGTCACTGATCAGAAACACCTCAGGAAACTGAAGAAGAAGAAAACAGTTGGGATCAAACAAAGTCCATTAAACTCTGTGAAAAATTGAGGCGACTCACTTCTGTCGCCGATTTCATTTCTTCGTTTGTAAAACACTCTGAAAGCAAAAGAGAACGAGAGTTAAAGCTGGAGGTTCTGATTCAGGAGCAACAACAAGGCAACATTTCGTTTCTTACTGAAAGTTTCTGTCAGCAGCAGCGACTTCAGCTGATCTCCGACCGTCTGGGAGGTTTCCGGGTCCAGGTGATAATCGTCACCTGGACCCGCTTCGGCTGGTTCCGACTCCGGCTCAGAGTCTGAGAGAGGCGACATTTAACAGGAATACCGTCAATATGTTACAGTCCTGTGAAGCTTTAGAGAAATGACTGAATAATTAGAACTGCAAACAGTAAAATCCACCCGTCTCCTCCGCCGGATTATCGGTTAATTATTTGTTTAAATTTGTTTTTCTGAGCTAAAATGCCAAAGAGAAAATTAAGACGCATGCAGGGATTTATACCAGAAACATAAAGTTACCAAAAGTGGCTATAAAGTTATTTCAATTATTAATTTTTCTACATTTTTCCACAAATAATTGGTTCTCCACTCAGTAAGTTTTCTGAAATATCTTCGCATCAAAACCAAACGTATAAAAATATAAACATTTGGTCCTCTTGTTGTTAAATTTGCACAAATCAAGAAGCTCAATGGAAAACCGACAGTTGATCCACCATCACCTTTGCACCATTTTAGATATAAAGCAGAAATATTAATCATAAAAATAATCATTATGAGGCTTGTTTCATTAACTTCAGTAACTGAAAACAATTTTTATTTAAAATCACACAAAACACTAAAATTTTAGCTGAAGACATTAATTGATTATTACTTGTTTTCAAATAAAATGGACCATTTTAGGTATTTTCCAGACTATAAGTCGCAGTTTTTTTCCATAGTTTGGCCGGGGGTGCGACTTGTACTCTGGAGCGACTTATAGTCCAGAAAATACGGTAATATTACTGTTATGGCTGATAAGTGATATTTACCGATATTATATACATTCCACTACTGTTTCAACACCTTAAATTAAAAAAAACAAAAACAAACAGATAAAAATAAATATCAGTCCAGGTTTATTTATCGAACGTTAAAAAATGACTGATAGCAACGATGGAGCTGACATGATATCCCTGGAGCATTTAAAAGAAATATGATTGAGGAAAGTAAAATATTGACCTTCTCCTGCATCCTGACGTTCTTCTTGTGCAGGAACGTCTTCCTGATCGTTTTTAGGTTTCACGGTCTCGGCAGCATCAGGCTTCTCATCCGACTCTTTGGGTTTTTTGGTTTTAATTTCTGACCCGTCTCCCTCCGTTTTATGTTTCTTTGCAGCTGAAGACGTTTCTGCTTTAGCCGCGTCGTCTCCAGGCCAACTGAGTCAGCAGAGAAAACGGAGAAAGGTTAAAGTTCAACGAGAAGAAACGGAAAGAATCGCAACTAAACTGATGATGTGGAGGATTATTAAAATATAACTCACGATTTCTTCTGCTGTTTAGAAACAGAAGTGGAACCAGGAGGTACGAAAACACAGTCCTGTTAATGCAAGATTTCAGAAATAAATCCAGTTTTTCTTCACTTGGAAGCTGGTATTTGTGGCGTTTCTTCCAAACATGAACATTTTCAGCTTTTTGTGAAGAATGAATTTTTAAAAAATCCTGATTTTTTTTTTTTACACACATCTGTGACGACGGTGATGGTGTCTCCTCTGAAGTCGAAGCTCTCCATGCTGCGAAGAATCTCTGCATCATCTTCGTCCTGGAAAATGACGGTAGCCTGCATGTGCACAGCAAACACAAAGAGTGTAACATTTCAGGACGATTTTCCCTCCAGTTGTTTATTATGGTACATTTGAAGCATTTTATTTAATTCTTCAAAAATCTGTTTTTATTTTATAGCCAGTTATGCTTACTTTTTGTAAACCAGAAGTTCTATAGATTTAGTTTTTTCTTTAAGCAGTTTAGTTTGGAATTAAAATCTGTAATAAAGTTTTATATTTGGAATTAAGATTACTTTGGTAAGAGACAGGTCCACCACCAGGGGGCGTGTCTTCTCTTTGTCAACAGAAGGCTTCTTGACCATTTTTTTGACCATTTTTTGTTTTTTTATTAAGTCATACCTCCTGTCTGGATCTGTACAGCACAATTGACTCGATTTTCCCAAACGACTCCATGGCGTTCCACACGTCGTTGTACGAGTGATTGCTGAAAATCCCTCTGAGCTTCACCGTGTTCGGGTCGTCCTACAGAGCAGACAGAAACAGTAAATATTTATAGAGGGCAGACATTTGGTTTCTGTGTCATAAGAAACCGTATTCTGGATTTTCTTTCAGATGTTTGAATGTTTCTGTTTTTGTATTAATGAGTTGAACTGATTGGAAAAACAGAGAAAAGAGGACATACACACATAGACCTTAATATTATGAAAACAAACTGGAGACTTGTATCGATGACCTGATGATGTGATCGGTATCAGCTGATTTGTATTTTCTCCACTTTATTTGCATTACTTAATTACTTGCCTTGGTTTCCCTAGGATCAGGTTTTGTAACAGAAAGCGATGGCGATGTTGACTTCCGCTTTTTGAGTTCAGCCAGTAGAGAAGGGGTCATGGATTTTACCACCGCCTCCAAGTCCGACTGCTTTGACAGAGACTGGACGCCTGGAAAAGGGTCGACAGAATCACTGGGTTGGTACGTTCTGTTTGTGCCAAACAATCAATCAGTGGGTTAGATGTTTCCACTGATCAAAGACAAAAAAACAAAACAAACCGTAAAAACATGGCACAATCTTATACAGGCATTTTATCGACATAACCTTACATGATAATGTCAGTCGTGTCATAAAACAAGATAACCCAATAACCTGATGATGTGACTAACTTTATAATACAAGACACTCTTACATCCTTATATTCCTAACCCAATATAACCTGATATGCTAATAATGTGAGTCTCTTTCCCAAACAAGATAATCTTTATGCTGATGATGTGAGTCTCTTCCCAACAAGACAATCTTACATACCAACAGTGAAGTTTCTTCTTCTACAAGATATTCTACTAGGTTGATGATCTGTTTCTGTTAAGTGTTCCTAATTCAAGAGATTAGATTTCTCCAACATTCCTTTTTTTGGCACTAGTAGCTTTTATTCAGAGCATGTACAGATGAAGTGTTTAGAGCAAGAAAGGGCAGAAGACCTTTCTTGCTCTAAAGAGAGGTCCCAAGGTAAGAAATCCCAAGGTAAGAAATTGAACCCTGAACGGTTGTGTCAAGGACCAACAGCCTGGACCCAAAAATGCTTCCTTCATCTCAACTCCACACGCTAAAGACATTTACTGGTTTGGTGAGGTCTGGGAAACTAAACTAGGCCTGATGGAGAATATATTTAGGCTTGTTCTCACTTTGAAATTGAAGTAACCGTTTGCCTTTTTTTTTTTAAAAACTGTCGATTATAAAATATTTATCAAACCTGATGCTTCCAGCAGTTTCTTCGCCAGTCTCTCTGCACTGGTCGACCTCCTCCGTTCAGGAGTCGATCTTTCCGACGACGATCGTCTGTCTCTTCTCTTTCTCTGTTCTCTCTCGCGGCTCCTCGATCGTGAACAGTAATGGTGGGCTGAGCGGGACTTGTACCGAGGACTTGAGGAACGAGACCGGGACCTAATCAAAGTAAAAAACTTGATGTGTTTTATGGAAACTTTTTGAGAACTTTCAGAATGCTTTCAGCGGTTTTAAACTTTCTAAATCCAAGTACCTGTAACTCCAGTGTGTCTTCTTACTCTTGGAGTCATGGGGACGTCGAGGGCTACGTGAGCGGGAACGGGAGCTGCTGCTGTCCTTTTTTCCCTTCTTGCGGCTGCGTTGTGGGCTGCGTGAGGAAGAACGCGAGCGGCGGTGGGAGCTGTGGGAACGAGAACGGCTCCTTTGCTGGGTTGTAGGTCTTTTATTTCTACAAAGGCAGCAACAAGAGAGAACAAGACAAAATAACTTAGAAACATTGCTTGTTCTCAGTTTAAATGGATGTGGTTTCATTTGGGAAATATATACATATATTACCTCCAGTCTTGTATCTCGCCATCCCAGTCTGGATATCTGTAGCAATAAAACAAGAGGAAACGGGTCACAATTTGGCAAAAGAGGAATATCTGCACAAGTGAGAGGCATTCTTAAAATATTTTTTAAAACGTACAAGAAAAACAAAATGCACAGCTTTTGACGCCTTGTTCTACTGAAGAAACTAAAAGTTAAACTTCCCCCATCAAAAATATTCAAGCTAACTTTGCTCCACTGCTAATTTAACAGTAGTTTTCACTGAAAAGTATCAAAATTTCATACAGGCACGCCTGTATATTGAAAGGACAGTCACAGGGAAAATATTTTTCTATATTTTGCCCTCTTCAGGTATGGAAAAAAAGGTGAAGTTGATATAAAAGGTGACAACATCTTACACAAACAGAGGTTTCTCTAAACCTCACAGATCAAAGTCAACATTAATCATTAATCAATATTTCTCTCTTTAAATCATCCTAAGGTCTCTACAGCACAGTCCAGTGCTGACCTGGGCAGAAAATACAACAAGTATTGTAGAAAACACCAGATTTTAAGTTTCCTGGACAGTAGCTACATATCAAGATGCCACGGAATAAAGAGCATCTAATACAACGGTAAGTTTATCAGATGGCTTAGATACCAAACCCCAAATAACTTTAGTTTTAAAAGATTAACTCTGCTTCACACCATGTTTAAAGATTGGAGCAGTGGTGGGCACCGCTAGCTAAAAAGCTAGTTGCGCTAACCCTTAAATCAGTGAAAAGCACTACACCTGTAGTTAGCAGAAGCTAATGCTAAAGTCCCAACTTGAACTCAAAATATCTCTGCCCTAAAAAAATTTCAAGTCTTCAGCACAAATTACATTTTTTATTATGACTTTTAGGCTCTATATTGTCATTGCATTTAGGTATTTTTGTAGGTTGTTCTCTACTGTTCATGTTTTATTTCGTTTGCGTGTTTCATTGGTAAAAAAGTGAGACCACTTCAAAATAAGAGCATGAATGTAAACATCTAGCTACTTGAAAACTAACTGAACACTCAACACAAATGTTGAACTTTATTCAACTGAAACATTACAAAACGGCCGAGTAAATTAGTGCTTCGGAATTAATCCAGAACATTTTATTTAGGGGGAGCCTAAGCAATTTCACAGTTAGCAAGAGCGCTAAGTGAAAAATTAGCTTTGCTGTTAGCACAGTGGAAGTGTGTCCACAACAGGAGTAAAGGAAGCCAGGCTACAAGACAAAGACGTAGAACCACAAGGTGACAAACACACTGCTGTTAATTAGCTGAACTCCATGATACGAAACACAAAACATGCCAACAATTCAGTGAACTTCAATGAACTTCCTGGTTGGGTTATAACTTCTATGGCGCCTGGTTATAAATCAGCATTATAACCAGGCTCTATAGACATCTAACTTTAGAGAGGCTGGTTAGCATGCATCCAATTCTTAAGCTATAAGTAGAAAACTTGCGACCATTTGAAATAAATTGACATCAGAGATGATAAAGAAAACGCATGTTGAGAGAAAAATACTGACTGTCTCCGAAGGAGCCTGCGGTTCTCATGGTGGACGGTGGAATCAAGGTGGAAAAGCCAATGCTGGTTGTCAAAACAAAGAAAAGTTAGGAAGGAGTTTCACAAACAACCAGCTTCAAAAATGATAAAATGTTTTTCCCTCCCAACACCGAACCCAACAGACACATTTTATTAACCTTTGAAGATGTTGACTTCTTCTGTTATTACCACGTTGTTTCCCACCGTTTACAATTTTAATAAATATCTAAATAAGTAGGTATTGTGTAAACAACAGTTCATTAAAAATTACACCCGACAAATTGGCTTAATCATTAAGAAATCTTTATAATTTAAACCAGGAAGCACAGAAGTCACACAGCAGATAAAAACAATCTTCTTGGGCTCTGGTCAGGTCTGATGTTGCCGTCCTCAGTTCTGTGTCATCTCAGCGTTTGGGAACGGCTTTCCACGCAAGTTTGGATCAGGACAGATCACAACACAGAACAACTACAATGCGAGTCAAGGGCAAGAAGACGAGGAAAATGGAGAACCGGACACTGGTGTACTGGAGAAATTGGAGGAAAAGTCACAAAAGTCCACTTCATGCCTATTTTCTCCAATTTGCAGGATTGGAGAAAAACAGCTAAACACTGGATTAAATTTTCACATTATTTTAATTATTTAGAATGAGTTCTCTCCAATTTTCAACAAATAACAAAATAATGTAAGGATAATGAACACCCTGCTCCACTTACCTTCATGGTCTCAAATTTTCTGTCACACAGAGTGCATCGATGTGGAAAGGCTGGCGGTGCGGCGCACGCATAGTCGTTGATCATCGACCTTGACGGCCGACCCCTGAAGACCTCTACCTTCGGAGTTGAGCTGCTGTACACAGACTTTGATGAACTGTAATGCTTCTTTGCTTCTGTGTTTGCCTGAGCTGGAGGAGTGGCGAGAGACCTGGAGACAAGAGGACGCGACTCCTCAGGCGGTTTAGTTTGCTTTGTTGTGTCCGTTGCAGCTCTGCTTTGTGGAACATTTGCTAGCTTCTCTTTCCTCTGCTCTTTAAAAACCTCTGGCTGTTGCTCTTGAGTTTTACGACGATTATCAGTACGATTATCTTGCTTACAACCAACTTTTCCGCCTTCACTTGAAGAAGTGCTAGACTTTGAATCTTGCACCTCCCCTTGCGGAGAACAGTCTTTCAGGAGGTTGGCACTTGAAAACTTTGGTCTTTTCCTTGTTTCTGCATCTTTCTTTAGCAGAACAAGGGGAGTGAAGGACATCCCAGGTGCCTGGGCTGGTTGGCTCTGTAGCGGTTTGGGTGGATCTGCTCCTGCCTTTGGAGGAACTAAGGGTGGGATGAATTTCTCTGGAGCCTGGGTTTGGTGAGCCACTGGCTTTTTAGGTGAATCTTTGTCGTCTTCTGGGGAAATGAAAGGGATGTGGACCTTTTGAGGAGCCTGGTTTGATTGAGTTTGTAGCAACTTGGGTAGGTTGCGGCTTTGGGGAGTCACAGGACTCCTCATTGAGGCGAGAACCTCTGACGTACTTTGTTTCAACGGTTCGTTGTATCTGGTGACTTTACCGGTATTTTTAATTTCCTCAACCACGGTGTAGCTCCTGGTATGTCCATAGTCAATCACCTTGGCAGGTTTAAAAATCCTAGAGATATCGTCCTCGTGAAGCTCTGGGACTTCAGGGCTGCTATGCGTCTCCGGCTCACAGAAGCTTGTGGAGGGCTCGGGGTCAGAGTCGGGAGATGTTGAAGCTTTCTCCTCCTTCATGCGGCGAATCTGCTTCAAGATCAGAACTAGATTATCAGAGTTTATCTGATCTTCAGGGAACATCAGGAGATATTCCAAGTCCTCTTTTTCAAGTCCAAATTTCTCAAGAAGGACAGCAGCAAGCTCTGGAGTATACTGTGACTGAGAAGGCTTGTCAGGATGCACTGGTTCGCTCGGAGTTGGGTCTTCATAACGTCTGGAACCGGACACAGATTGGTTACTTTGCCGTCTCTCGCTGGATGCAAAAAACCTACCATCACTGCTGCTGGGATAGTTGGATGAAGCTGGCGAATGAAATTTCCCAGGAGTTTCCGCTGAGGGTTTTTTCAAGATCTGCAACCAGCTCAAGGAGCTGTTGTCACTGTCATCCTGTTGCTCCCCATCTCTGCCCATATCACCATACGACTCTACACCGGCGGAAGGAAACTCGTCTCTTTGAGTGGAGAAAAAGCGAGAACCATGGCTTAAATGCGCAGGCATCAACTCTTCTCTGGTTCTGCCAACAAGTGATCTTTCAAGGTCCCTTTCTGACCTGGCCATCATCTGTTCAGGCCTGTAAGTCATCGGCAGCTCTGACATTTGAGGGATAGTTCTTCCTGAAATTTTACCAGAGCCCGAAAATGATGGAGAAGAGATAAAGTCTGAATCAGGTTCCATTCGGTGCCGTGCCATCCAGCGGTCCATATCTGACTGCTCACTAAAGATTGGACGATCGGTGGGACGTTGGGTGGGTTTTTGATTCCTGGAGGAATAGCGATTGTACGGTGGAAATGACATGGCTTTACCAATTCTCCAGAAGTGAGGATGCAGAACACCTTCACCACAGGGTTAGGACGGTGCGGACGTGAGGTTCTTAACAATTACGGTACCAGTTGTGACACCAACAGCGCATTGGGAATCAGTGCTGCCCAAACAACGCCGAGGATGAAATGGTGGAAGCCGTTCTTCTGCAGAAGAGAAGACAACAGTCCAAAATGAAAAGCTGGAGACAAAGCAGGTCGTGGAGTAGAGCAGGCTCTTCCACAGGTATCAGCCATCGCCCGGTGAGCGTTGAGGTCTCAGCAGCTTCACATTCTTCCCAACATTAAGAAGTTCAGGTCTTTTACTGGCGAGAAATAAAAAAAGAGGGTGAAACATCACAGGTCTGATAAACAGAGAGGTCAGGAGAGGTAAAGACAAATGTTTGGAACAGAACATTATCTTTCTTCTTACACAGCAACAACTAAAAACATGGAACAAGCGCAAAGATGATCAACTAAACTGGTGACACAGCAAGACAAACTTCAAACCAACTCTGAACCAAACTTTATTAAGACAATATCTTCATGAAGAGAATGACTCATTCTCTTCATGAATCATTGAAGAGAATGATACATTCTCTTCATGAATCATTGAAGAAATTCAAAAAAGTAGGTGCCTGTGGATTCACATCCTCTTTAAACTCACTTCAGTCTCTTCTGTGATGCAACAGAGATGCGGAAAGTTTTGGAGCCCTGCGCTTCACCATACGACGTTCAACTTGAGTCTGGAGAAAGGCGACGAACAATCTGCTTTAAGAGATATTCAAGACCATTACTAGTACCTTACACATTCAAGAGACATCCATTTTATTGAAAAAGGGTCACAGATTCTCTGAAGAGAAAAACAGGAGAACTTCAGCTTTGTCAAACAAAATCACAGCTGCAAACCATTCCAGCAATGAGAAATAAAGAAAGGTTTAAAAGAACATAAGCAAATCTCATAACCAGGAATTGGAAAATCTGCAGCAGCAGGATGACGTTAAACAGAAATAACAGGGTTTCTTGCTCCATCTAATCCATGGCAGAGCTGGGGTGTGGTGGTACCAACTTCTGTAGTCAATGAATGAGAGGCTGGTTGCCCACATGCCAGGTTATCAGGACACAGGAGAACCGATGGTACAGTCGGACACACATCTAAGACCAATTCAGAGTATCCAGGTAACCTTACATGTCTGCTGGACTCTGGGCGAAAGCTGGAAGAAAAACACACAAACTCCACATACAAAAGCCTCAGAAGACTTATGTGCCAGGATCTTCCTGCTGCAACACCAAGTTCCCCATGGTTTGAGGAAAAGATCACAAAAATGAAAGAACAGGTGAAACATGACAGTGTTTGATTATTTTATAAGTAACTCAGAGGCATCCATGTAGGTTTATAGTTAAAACACACCATCAGTCTAGGAGAAACATAATATATGCTAAATACCCAATATCAATATAATATTGCAAGCAGCAACAAGACTTTAAAAAGCAGTGAGGATCATTTTCATTTGGTTTGAAATTTATGTTTTAATGATGGATTGTTATTGAACAAAGAACCCAATTCAGTCTTTAACTGTGAGACGAAACTTGGTGCAGGATGTTAACTAAAATGTTGCTTTAATTTAGCAGTAGTTTCCAAGTGGGCAAGTTTCTTTATTTAAATGTTACAACTTTTATCTCTGCCCCTTCAGTGAGCCTTTGCAGCAGGTTGTTTATCATGCTAACTCTGGTAGTGGTCATATGACTCAAAAGAGCCAATCTGACCTGTTTGTATTGCAGAAAGAAAATAAATTTGTGCAGACAGGGAAATAATGCATGTTTAATCATACAAAACATCGAGTTGCTCCAAATAAAGGATTTAATAAACAATCCTGGAGCTGCAGCTGGCCCCCAGAAATCCTTCAATAGAGAAAAGTTTGGCTGAGAAATGGTCAAAATGACCATCACTCTTTATTTGCAACAAATGTTCTTAGTGCAAAGTTTGTTACAAATGTGGTGCGTTAAAACTTTATCAGGGAAATAGAGTTGCAAGACTTACTTGCTACAAAGTTACCATTTAGATTGAATAGATCATGAAGTAAATTTTACAATATCTACAAATAATAAAAGGAGATGATACAAAGCCAAAGTAAAAAAGAGAAATTCTGCAACAGACATGGTTCAACCCAGTAAACTCAGCATAACAACTAACCAACCTCAAAAACGATAAATTATGCTTCACCAAACCAGCTCAAAACAATAAAGCATGTTACAGATAAATGTCCAGATCACATTGCATCAAACTTTAGTGTTATGATAGGTTAACAATACAGTGAACAATTAAAAAGTAGTGTTAATCTTTGTGAGAAAGACTTAATTGTGGTGCATTTTTGTATTAATTCCCTGAAGCAAACATTGTTTGATGTTGATTTTTCAACCAGTATTGGATGCTCAATGTGTCAAGTGATCAAAGCTACATTTTTACCAACACATTCAAAGCTTAACCAGAAAATCACCACATTTAGACCAGTTAATGACTGATCATTTTAATCAGACGAGCTGACTTTACTCCAAAGTTCAGCTACCTCCAAATTTTAACAGTTAAATGTATCTCAAAGCAACTAAAAGCACCGGACTGTTAAACTCGGGCTAACAACACGATTCAAAGCTAAAACGGAGCAGATTCTGTTTAATTTCACGGTGGAGGTTCATCCACAACAGTTTTGTGCATGCTAGCAGGAGCTAACGTTAGCCTCCTGCGGTTCGCTCTCAGACCGGTAAAAACCGGAACAAGCAGGTTCAGGAACACGGAGAAGCAGAAGCTACATTTAAACTTTGGTCTCAAAGTTACATAAATGTTTGATATAAACATACCGATCGTCGTTCAGCCTCTGCAAGCGTTGGTCTCAGCTCTTCTTCGAAATGTCTCGGTGACTAAAGCAATAAAAAAAAAAATGCCTTTGCTGCCCCCTACTGGGCCGGAGTGCTAACCGGAAAATACAACACAAAATAAACGTCTTCGGTTACTTTCGATCATTTTCTTCTCACTGAACTTTAGTATTTGTAAAACTTCAATGAGTTCGATTTTGGTTTTGTAAAATTGATTTAACAAAAAAAATAAATGAATAAAATAAAATAAAACCAAAAACACTTCTAGAGGAGTTTGACTGCATACTTCTTCTTGATTGAATATTATCAAGCATTTATACTCTTGCTTGAATAAAATGTCTTCAATAAAGGAACAAGCCAAAACACAACAGACACAAGCCTACAGTTTATGTTTGTACACAAGCTTCATTATTTTAATAATATATTCTGTCAGTACACAGATTCAGTTGTTACACGTCAAGATTATTTGTGTAGCACATTGAAACAATAAGGTATGAATGGAATATACTTTGTCCTTAAAAATATTCACATCCAATCAATCAATCCAAGAAGCAATTTATCTTTCTAAAAGTCCAGTTTATTGCCAAAGGTGCAAACACATTGATATTGGATATCACTTTGTTTGATCAGCACAAAGTGATGATGGAAAAATAACTGTTACTGTTCAACAACAGAAGTGGCAGCTGATATTTTAACAAAGCCTGTAACTAAAATGAAAATGGACACATTTGTGTGGTATGTAAATGGAAAAAAGAGAAAAACTGAGAAATGTAAATGAATTTTTATGTCAACATTAAGAACAAGGGTGGGTGTTGAATCTTATTGACTTCTCCACCCACTGTTGTGGGTGGAGATTTACACAGGTGGATGCAACTGATAATAAAAGGCCTGTGTTCAGGCCAAATGTAACTGAAGGCTGTTGTTTCTCCCTGTAACTGGCTCCCAGAACCAAACATGGAGAAGCATGATCATGAACCGCAGATCCACCAGGGAACTGCTGAAACACTGAGTTCCTTTAAATCGAGGCTAAAAAAATGTTTACAAACATTGAATGTGAAGGGAATCGTCTTCATGAATCGATTAAAAAGCATTTAAATAAATTCACAGTTTAAAAATGGAGCTGCCCAATCCAAGCAGACTAGAAGATGAACAGTTTTAATACATTACAGAAGGAGAAATAAAAACAGGATCATCGAGAGCGTCTGGTTTTCGTTTTTGGAGGCGGTGAAGGTTCCTCTTCTTTCATCTGCGAATGTTTCTGAAAATCAAAGAGCATTTAGAAGCCACACTGTGAACATGTGTGTGTTTTTATTGCATTATTCGGGTTTACCAGCAGGTTGTTGTAATGATTCCTGCTGCAGCAGTGAGTGTCCTCTTCGTTGCTCTTCAGCACGTAGAAAACAGAGCAGAGGGAGCAGAAATATCCCAGTTTACGAGCAGTAAACTCCTCGCCTGAAGAGGAGGAGAGACGAGAACATGAACAAGAGCGATTCTAACCGGTAGGCGGATGTGTGTTTGTTTCTCACCACAGGAGATGTCTGGGTTGAAAGGTGGCAGGATAAAGTCAACAGCGGTACAATGAGACTTCCTTCGTTTTTTACAGGCTTCTGACGAAAAACAAACGGAAAAATTTCACATTTTTACTTTAACTTTGATGTTTAAGAATATGGCTTCTACAAGTTTCACAAATGTAATTTTTTAAGACCATTAATAATTAAATTTAAGACCTGTATCACAACAGAAACATAAAAAAGAAAATTACATTTTATTTAGTAGTATTGTCAAGCTTTTTAGCAGAGAATATATGTGTCGTCAACAGAAATGAGCAATGGAAAACGCAAAAAAGCTAGCTAGCCAAAACATAATGGCAGCTAGTTAGCGGTAGCCATAGCCACCTCGAGTTACAGACACCAACGATTTATAGTATATCTGTTTGCTGGTGACAGATATACTACATATACAAGATACTTTTAAAGACCTGTGATTGACGTATTTAAGGCCACCGTAAATTCTTTCTAATGAATCTAAGCCATTTTAAGGCTTTGATTTCAGATACATTCAATTAAGACTTTTTAAGGCTATGCAGAAACACTGAAGATAATTTCCTTGAAGAAAATATTTTCTAAAAGGT
The DNA here is from genome assembly GCA_903067055.1 of Poeciliopsis paucimaculata. Lineage (NCBI taxonomy): Eukaryota > Metazoa > Chordata > Actinopteri > Cyprinodontiformes > Poeciliidae > Poeciliopsis > Poeciliopsis paucimaculata. Next base: position 123,494 of record CAEGAD010067475.1, read on the forward strand.
CACTAAGACCAGTACATGTTACTTTATTGCTTTAAAACTACAGTTTGTAACTTTTATAATGTTTTTTACTTATTTGTTGGAACATTCACTGCTAGATAGTAACTGCTAGATAGTATGGGACGACATACTAACAGATTATATATGAAAAAAATTGAGCTTCTCGTCCTCTTCCAAACCTTCTTCATCCTCCTCCTCTTCTTCCTCCAAGCGTCTGTCCAGGTTCTGTTTGTCTGGATTTTCAGCAGTTTCATCCTGCGTCTCCGTCTTGATGTCCCCCAGCAGAGCAGAAGAAGAATGCAGCGACGCACCAGGAAGTGATTTGTCGTCTTCTTCTCTGTTTTCTTTGGGGTTCTCAGGTTTTCCTCCAGCAGATTTTCTCACTGCAAATAAGATGAAGTATTGATCAGTCTTTGTTTTTCAGCAATGTGACATCACAGTGGAGCAGATTGCGAGGTCGGCTACCGGGAGTCTTTCTGGGTTTCTTCCTGGGTCGGCCTCTTTTTCTCGTTGATGTCACTTCCTGTTCTGTGTCTTCCATTTCCTCCAGATTACCTGCTGCTGGAGAGTTCACACTCTGATCTAATACTGAACATAAAAACACACCAATGATGAAAAACCAGAATAAAACCTCAAAATGCATCTTTGCTCCCTGGCCTTCAACATCATTAGAAGAAAAATGGCGGATGGTTTTACTTTTGGGAAACTGCTGTTGCTGAATTTAAATATGCCTTGGGTTTTATTCGTATTGTTATTTTTTTCTGCCAATTTTTTGTCATTATTTTTACCAAACTTAATTTTAGTTTTATCTACCCGTGATTCTATGATTGTTGTAAAGTATTTATGATCAGCTGAGGTTGTTTGAATGACCATGAATAAAAATAACTTGGAGTGAAATGGAATAAATTAGAAAGTTATGAAATCAAATTATTTATATTATTCTGGACAATTTTAACTAGATTTTCATTAAATCTAAAAGTATTGAACTCATTAGCACTCATTAAGTTCAGTTCAGAGGGAAATTAATTTAAAATAAAAGGACTGTTTGGTTCTATTTTTTGACTTAATAAAAGTTGAATTTAGTCTAAAAATCTTTCCAATTGTAAAAACTCTTTCAGAGATGCATCAATGGATTTGTTCCTTTCTATTGACACGGAAACGTGATAGTTGATTTAAAACCAACCTAAAGGAACCGTCTCCTCTTCTAAACCTTCTCCGTCAGCCCTGCAGCATCCTTCATCCTCCTCCTCCTCCAAGTGTCGGTCCAGGTTCTGTTTGTCGGGACCTTCAGCGTCCGTCTCAGGAAGTGATTTGGTTTCTTCTTCTTCTCTGTTTTCTTCGGGGTTCTCAGGTTTTCCTACAGCAGATTTCCACACTGTAAACAATATCAAACATTGATCAATCTTTATTTTTCAGCAATGTGACATCACAGTGGAGCAGATTGTGAGGCCGTCTACCAGGAGTCTTTCTAGGTTTCTTCCTGGGTTGGCCTCTTTTTTTAGTCGATATCACTTCCTTTTCCGTTTTCTCCATTTCCTCCAGATTACCTGCTGCTGCAGTGAGAAATAACTACATTAAATAGCCCTGCCACAACATAATTTAAGGCTTGTGATTAATTTATTTGAGACCAACTTGTAATTTTTAAATTAAGACATTTTAAGGCTTTAACTATAGATACATGCATTTAAGACTTTTAAATACCTTTTTAAAGCCACCTTGAATGGAATTTTAGACAGATTAAAACCTATAAATGTAGTTTTTTAGTTTTTGTAGGCAGTGGTAACTTACTGCATTTCAATTAAGCTTAGTAAGAAATATAAGGCGAAGACGTTAGCCAGCTGTCTAGCTAGCAAGGGTATATTAGCAGCTAGAGAGAGGTAGCCTCAACTGCACAGCAAACATATAAGTGCGTAACAGAAAATTTATGCGGGAGAATAAAACATTGAATAGTCCTGCCATTAGATAATTTAAGACCTGTGATTAATTTACTGAAGGCCAACATATTTTTATTAATTCAATACATTTTAAGGCCTTACGATTCTACTCATAAATTCAATACCTTTTAAGACCTTTTTTAAAAAAACCTAAAGCAGTAGTTTTCTGACAGGTTCTCTTTGTCTGGACCTTTAGGAGTTTCAGCGTCCGTCTCCGTCTTGACGTTCCCCAACAGAGCAGAAGAAGGATCCAACGATGCACCAGGAAGTGATTTGTTTTCTTCATGGTTCTCAGGTTTTCCTCCAGCAGATTTTCTCACTGAAAACAAGATCAAACATTGATCAGTCTTTGTTTTTAAGCGATGTGACATCCAACAGGAGCAGATTGTGAGGTCGGCTACCAGGAGTCTTTCTGGGTTTCTTCCTGGGTCGGCCTCCTTTTCTTAATGATGTCACTTCCTGTTCCATCTGCTCTGTTTCCTCCAGGTCACCTACTGCTGCTGCGTTCACACTGTGATCTAAAACTGAACATAAAAACACAACAATGATAAAAAACTAGAATAAAACTAAACTGGAGTGAAATGATCACCTAATTATATTATTCTGAAACACATTTAACTAGATTTTCTTTAAATCTAAAGGTAATGCCCTCTACTGGCTGCAGTAGGAACCGTGAGAAAATATGACTACATTAAGACAAGACTACAACATAATTTAAGACCTGTGGTTATTTTAGACCAATAAAATAAATTGATATTTTATTTTTTAATGAATTCAACAGATAAAGGCCTTAAATATTGGACACATTAATTTAAGACTTTAAAAGACATTTTAAAACAACCTTGAATGAAATTTAAGGCAGAAAAAAAACTATAACTAAAGTTTTCTGACAGGTTCTGTTTGTCTGGACCTTCAGCAGTTTCATCCTCCGTCTCCGTCTTGACGTCCCCCAACAGAGCAGAAGAAGAAGGATCCATCGACGCACCAGGAAGTGATTTGTCTTCTCCGTTTTCTTCGGGGTTCTCAGGTTTTCCTCCAGCAGATTTTCTCACTGAAAACAAGGTCAAACATTGATCAATCTTTGTTTTTCAGCAATGTGACATCACAGTGGAGCAGATTGTGAGGTCGGCTACCAGGAGTCTTTCTGGGTTTCTTTCTGGGTCGGCCTCTTTTTCTCGTTGATGTCACTTCCTGTTCCGTCTGCTCTGTTTCCTCCAGCTCACCTGAAGCTGCAGCAGCGTTCACACTCTGATCTAAATCTGAACATAAAAGACACAACAATGATGAAAAATTAGAATAAAACTAAACTGGAGTGAAATAGAAAAAAACAACACCTTATTATTGTATTTAACCAGATTTTCATTAAATCTAAACATAATGAACTCTACTGTTTGCATTAGGACAGATTTTAAAATAAAAAGACTGGATTGGTTACATTTTTATAAATTACACAATAAAATCTGCTGAATTTGGTAGAAAAATAAAGGTTAATGTACTTCAATACCTCAAGTTTTTATGGATGAAAACAAGGATTCATCTATTTAATCTCTGACATTTAACAGGAACAGATTTTAGAGGAAACTCAGCTCTGGATGATCCAACCTGCTCTGGACTCGGTAAAGTTTACCGAAATGATTAATTGGATTAATCGTGATGAATCGATTACTAAAATAATTGTCAACTAATTTAGGAATCAATTAATCAATTAATACAAAGACTCAAAAAAGGCTATTAGATTAAAGAACAACATACTTAGAGCCATAATTAAGCCGGAAATGCACAAAAAATATAAAGACATAAAAACATGCCTTACCCGTAAATATATTTTATAGTTTTAGCTTAACTTGATTCAAATTCTGTTAAAAAAAAATCCTCTAATCTTTTAATGACACCTTTCAAATATTGTATTAAAAAAAGGCATAGGTGGTTAAATGAAAAATAAGCAGAAAGGGACAATTTTTTAATCCGATTAATCTTCAGAATAATCTACTAATCATCAGACTAATCGATTACTAAAACAACAGTTAGCTTCAGGAATAGTTTACCAGTTACCATGGTAACGTGTCCACTCCCAAACCGAAACATTTGAGGTTCTGAAACACCAACCTGGGCTGCTTCGATCTGAGCCGTCTGCAGTTTCCTGCTGAAGAAAAACAGAGAGGCGTCCATCACGTCCAGCAGCAAAGATTCAAACAAAACTCGGAAATAATCCACTTTTTTATTTGTTTCATTTACAGCTTAAAACGAACAAGTCGCAATTTGAGATAAACAAAAAAAATGGGAATGAAAGAAAGTAGTTAGAAGAAAAAAGTCTTATATAGTCTAATTCTCGTCTCAAAAATAAATTTACTTAAGCAGCTAAACATCAATCAACTGTCCATACAGACACTTAAACACAAAACAGGCCATAAATATATAAAGATAATAATAAGATAGAAAAAACATAATATCTTTGCAGAGATACTGCACTCTATTGAATCAATATACTTCATTATACTTTCATAGAATATTATGTTTTATTGTTTTCTTAAAAATAAAAAATGATCTGCTATGTAATATACCGTAATGTATTTTAAACATAACTTGCAGAATATGATCGTAAACCAAGTTGTGAAGTTGTATTAATTTTAAGTTGAAGATGTTGGAATTCGTGTCTGATTTCTGATTGACTTAATTTCTGCTCATTTATTTTTTAAATAAGCAGAAATGTAAAAAAAGAAAAGAAAAAAAAAAAAAATGAGTAGAAACTTCTCATTTCAGCTGAGAATTCTACACAGAAATTTGTAAAAAAATAAATAAATAAATAAATAAATAAAATAACTATAAATATAGTTTTTAAAATACAAAATCTAATTATACAAATTCTATTTTTCTATTTTCAAAAATAAAAATTGAATTTGTAAACAGCATTAACAGTAGATATAAGATAATAGAGATGAGAATATTCTCACCTCAGGCTTTGTGGAGGCCTCTTTTTCTTCTTCTTCTTTATTTTTGCCCCCTGTCATGGCGTCTTTGTTGCTGGTCGTCTCGTCCTCTTTTGCTGCAGATCCGCCTCTCATCTCAGATTCTTTACCAGCCGTTTTCTGTTTGTCTTCGTGATGTGTTGCACAATCGATCAGCTCTTGTTCCTCTTTAGTCGACTTGTCTGTAGGAGTTTGACGTTGCTGAGTGTAACTTTTGTTTTCAGTCTGATCTTCAGCTGAATCTGTTCCAACATCCTCTTCCTCAGCTGCTTCGGTCTGCTGCTGTTCACAGGCTTCAGCTTCAACCTGAACACCAGCAGGTTGGATTTTATCTGGAGCTCTCGCAACATTTGGAGCTTCAGCCATTTCTGAAACAGCGCCCCCTTCTGGGGGCTGGCTCTGCACACTGAAATTAAAAGGGGAAAATATTTCATCAGTTGCCACTAAACACAGTTCCTGCAATGTTTTAGTAACATTTTGCGATGCTTTAAATCTAAACCCTTAGCAATTTTCACTGTAAGATTTATTTTTTCACATTCTGTAAATATTTTAGTATTTATTCTTATCATATTGTAAGAAAGTGTTTTAATTTTGTGTGTATATAATTTCCAAAACAAATCATTATTTAAATACAAAAGTTTCTCACAATGGAAAAACTAAACAAAAACACTCCAATAGTTTTGTTGTCTAATTAAAATATAACCGCAAAATGTTAGATATATAAAGAGGTCGCATTGAGTTCTTTATTATTAAGAGAGGCGCCTCTGAACTAGTCAACTTTGAATCTAAATTAACTGTCATAAGTAATCTCAATAATTTTTTATAGTTAAAACCCACTGAAATACAATATTTTGACACCCCAGTGCAAAACATTGTGGAAACTAACAAAGACCAACGTTACTTTCAGATACTCACAGTCGGACATTTTTAATCCGAGACCTGTGGAGCAAAAACGAAAACAGTTATTCAGGTTATTTAGGCACAAAAGTACTGAAGGTCCAACAGCTGAGAGATCAGACTTTAAAAGCTGATGGTAGCTGATCAGATTATCAATCAATTATTTGAAAATTACATCATGAGACAGAAAAAAATGTAAAGTTATGTGAAAATTTAGGTATTTTAAGGATGAAAATGACAATAATTCATATAACATAAAATAAGAAAATCAGGCAAAATGAACAAATTTCAAAATCTGTTTCTTTCAATAAAAAAAACTTATGAAAGTATAACAAAAACTGGTGAATTTTTTGTTAAAACATGTTTGTTTTTCATAGAAAATCCAGAAATTTTACTAAAGTATCAGTAGAAATACTTCATAATAAAATTACTCAAGTATAAGTACAAAGTATAATTTAGTAAAGATACTCCTAAAAGTACATTTTTCCAAAAGGTTACTCCAATAAATTTGTTTAAATGTAACTAGTTACTACCTAACTCTGCCTGTGTCACAGACTGTTACTTAGGTCACATGGGAAGCGACGAATGACAGCAAAATGTCAGTTTCTCACGACGGCAACAAAAGTTGAACATTTTTAACTTTCTTGTGTCGAGTCGCTAGTCTGCGTCTGCATGTCAAAGTCCACAAGCTCAAAATTTCTCCTCCACAAATTGAGGACAAGTCGCCTCAATGCACAAGTTTCATAAGAAATTAATGGAGCGCGACATTTCTAAACTAATGTTTGTGTTTTTATGCTGTAAAGCAATTTGAACTGCCTAAAATGTGCTGTAAAATAAACTTGATTGATTGTAGTTGGATCCAAGAGATGGATGGATAAAAACAGAGACTTCAAAAGACAAACGGACAACATGCATACAGAAACTAAGGGATTCCAAAGGTTGACTGTGTTGATGACGTTTAACCTTTGAACTGTGGTGACCTGACAAAGACCAAATATACTTTCAGATACTCACAGGTAGACATTTTGACGCTTCCTCCTGTGGAGCAAAAACAAACAGTTACTAAGGTTAAAACAACCTGGAAGTACAGAGGATCTGGAGACAAATGTACCAAAAGCCTTCCTCCTTCTTCTGATCATCATCATTCATCTTCTTCTTCTTCTTCTCTTCCTCAGACAGAAGGTCATACACCTGAGCTGCACTGCTGGATTCACACATTTCTATGTAGATCTACAGCAGAAAGAAGAGGCAAAAAAATGTATTATTTTGCTTCAGTTCTCTTTGCAGGGTGTAGATTTGTCATTTGGCTTGTCGACTTTCTTGAAAAATAAAAGTTCTGAAACCAAATTCAAGAATGAATCAGTGACTAGCGTTGGAGGATTTGTTTTTTTAAATCTTCATCTTTCAAATAAACTTTTTGCCAAGCGGGCCAAAATGGTTGACTCCAAAGTGTTCGCAGGCCAAAAACCCCAACCTAAAATCAAGCAAATAAAGTCGATTGATATTTATTGTAGGTCCAGAACCTGAAAGGGATTTTTATGATTGTGTATTAAAGCCGTTGTAAATGGTATAAAATGAGCAAATTTTTGTGATTAGTCTCAGAAATTAAAAAAAAAAAACGTGGAAATTTTCAAAAGAAAATAAAAACATAAAGCTCTCAGTCACTGAATAAATTTATTTTCAGTATTAAGAACAGGATTTGCGTCACTTTGTTTCAAAATGTTTGGTATATTTGGTCAAGTTTAAGAAAGAATAAAAGCTGATTTGGGTGAAGCAAAGTTGGCTTTTCAGTAAAAGTCTCTTGTTTTCTGACAAACCTTTGTTATAAAAACACAAATACTGTGTGTTGTACTTTGTATATTTTGGTAACAATTTCTACCCTGATTACAATTTAAAAATCTCCGTCTGCATCTACGGGCCAAATTTGTAATATTTTTAAATTGTAGTTGCACAAAATCAGTCCACATTTTGGACACCCCTGATGTAAAATGTTCTGTAGCGTCAGGCTAGCAGCTGCAGGTGGTGGAAGCCGACATACGTGATCAGCGAGGACCAGGTAGTTGACAAACGGAGCGATGGATCCGACTGCCATCAGAAAGCTCTGAATGATGCTCAGGGTGACGTCAGAGAAAGTCACACATATCAGCCGCTGACTGAGGGACTCCGGCTCTGAAACATGCTATAACAAACAGAACAAAGGAACAACTAAAACAAATACAAGCCAACAATGAAAAAGATTGGAATAAATAAATGACCAAGAACTTACAGCGTTGCTCCATCTCATCAGATTCTTGTACATCGTCTCCTGTAAAAGCAAAAAGACGGTTTAATACTAAACATTCTGAGCTCTTATTGTGAAGAGCTCTGAGGTTTCAGTTGGTGCCAGTACCTCAGTGTCTCCTGGATGCATGTCCTCCAAGACCAAGTGGACTTTGAGAACAAAGTCTTTCCCAGAAGGTTTAGAAGTCAAGAAACCCTCGAGAAAGCTGTGGCAAGAATCCCAACGGCGGAAAAACACAAAGGCCTGCAGGAGACAGGAGGGTTGTAGCATCAAAATACGTGTTTCCAATGCATAGGCAAGTTTTGATTAGCTCTTAAAATGAATTACAAAAAGCCTATTTGACCTATTGGGTCAAACTTTTTCAAAATGTTGAAAGATTTATCCAAGTTTAAGAAACAAAAAAATAAAAGTTTTCAGCAAAGGTCTCTGGATAAACCTTTTGTTAAAACTGAAAATACAAATACTTTGTGTTCTACTTTACATTTTCCTGAGTAAGAAAATCATGTTGGCAACAATATTTACCCTGATTACAAATTAAAGTTCTTCATCTGTATCAACAGCAAATTTGCAACATTTTTGAATTGCTATTGGGGGCCACACAAAATCAGTCCAAAGGTCCCCAATGGCCCCCAGGCCACGCTTTGGACATCCCTTCTCATCTTTTTAAATTTACAGTCGGGTGTTTCATCTTACATTTCCACTGCAGTAAGTAAACAATAAACTGAACAAGACCTGGGGAGCTCTCCTTACCCTCCTCTGCAGTGACAGGACGTTCACAGACTGTGAGTAACCTTTGGGGAAATAACTTGAGACCAACTGGGCGACAAGACTTTGTCTTCTTATCGACTGAGGGAAACCAGTCAGCATGATGGTGGAGAACTGGGAGGCCAGAGGGAGAGCTTTCTGCATTAAAAGATGAAAGAAATAGTTAAATATTTAAAATACTTTAAATGATAGCACACCAAACATCTCTCTGTTTACATGCTGTGAACAGGTTGATATAAAAACTACAAAAAGAAATTTGCAATCACCTTTATGTCGCTAACCTCTTTCACTGTCTGGAAAGCTAGAGGTGAAAAACAAGAACAATTATTCAGTTAGTCTGCTTTTAGCTTCTTCTGAAGGTGTTTTTTATTTTGCTTTTTTAGTAGAACGTTGTTTTTACCAGGGATGTTGAACCACGGAGACATAGTGGGAAACATGTACGGCGGCGTTGACATTGTGACCCAAAATGGAGGAACGGCACAATCTTTAATGACACCGTTGGCAATAGGGATCCTCGCAGTAGCGACAGCATCACTGGCGTCCGGCAGAGCCTGAGCAGGAAGTTTGGGGGCTGAACACACAAGTAATCACAGCAAGTTGTCAATATAACGTGCTAAATCTTAAATGTAAACTTGATATATGAAAGTAAAAGGGATGCAATACTTTGCTAGTAATTGTCAACAGTACAATAACAAGATAAGGGCAGGGAAAAAAAAATATTTAGGAAAAAAATCTTACACTTTTTGAAGGGCAGTAGGTCAGCTATGCTAGCTTGACTTTGACAACATAACATGTAGATGTGCTGTGGAATTCTATGTTTTTCGGTTTAGCTACTAAAGTTAAAAAAAAGGCCACGTATATGTAGAGCCGGTGCTAATTAGCGTATCAACCACCACAAGAAGAGCTAACAGCAGCGGTAGCTAATCTACCACAGCGATCGCTTATTAGTAATCGCAAAATAAACATCAAGCCTGAAAACAAAACTGTAACGGACAGAGTTCTGTTCTTTGTGTGGGAAATATTTGAGTGTTTTTTGGTGTTGAATCCTGAAATGTATGGCGGCGTTGTTGTCAATGTGTCTCTGTATAGTGTAGCCAACATAGAGAGCGAGAAAAAAAAAGTTATTTTGAGTTGTTCTTCATTGCTTTTTCTGCATTATTTTTCCCTTTGCTGTGGCGTACTGCGCAGAATTAATAATGCCTACATCTCCATGTTTCATTTTGTTACAGGAATCATTCTATCGCTGCAGTTGGACGGCATGTAAAGAATCGTCCCCAGCGTTGTGCGCATGCATGACACAAGGAGAGCCGCTGGTGTGAACGGGAATGTTTACAACATGTCGACTGCAACAGGAAGTCAAATGTGGAGCTGACTGCTTCAGATTTTTTGAATAATGGTCGAAACTTAGATCAGGAAGTTATTTTGTGTTGGGGTTTTACATTAGATATTATTGTAATTATTTTTAGAGTAATCTAAACAGCGTCTTCTGTGTCATTTTTATTTCTTAAACGTGAACTCACGCAGAGCTACACTGGTGACCACAAACATTTTCAGCCTTTCCACGGTGTGTTTACGGCCTCGTTTCAGGAAGCTGTACCAAACTCCAAGCCGATCCGCATCGTGCTTCGACTCAAACTCAACAAAAACCTGAAAAACACAGACAGAGGACATAAACAGATGTATTTAAAATCGACAACGTTGTAACAAAATCTTGTGATTTCCAAGTGTGCCTTTTTTCCTCTTTTTATTGTCATCTGTGCTTCATCAACTCTGCAGCTTTTAGCATTTTGGGCAATGTCATTTGTGTCAAAGGTGAGCATCTGAAAACCTGAGACTCTAAATGTCCAACACATTAGCATAAGCACTTAGAAAATGGTAGCACATTTCCACTAATCTGCTAATGCACTCTAGCAGAGGAAATGTTTTTGTTTTCAACTTAGTGCTTTTGCTAAGTTGGAAACAATTAGCGCACTTAGCTTACACTAAATTAATTTTCTGGATAAATGCTGAAGCACTGATTTAAGTGGCTTTTTCATAAACTTTCAGTTGAATAAAGTTGAAATTTTGGTTATAGACTGTTAGGATTTTTGTAAGTAGTTAGGCGGTTGTATTCATGCTCTTGTTTTGAAGGGGGTGAAGGCTGTTTACGCAGCAGTTCCGTTTCCTCTCATGTTCTTCACTTATACTGCTGTGCAGCACTAGCATTAGCTTACGCTACATACCTTGTTGGTGTAGCACTTTAGAGTTAGCAGAGCTGATGCTTATGCACAGTTTGGTAGTAACTAATTACATTTACCCAGATACATTTACATGAGTAACTTGTTTGACAAAAAATACTTTTAGGAGTATTTTTAATACGCTGTACTTTTCACTTTTACTTGAGCAATTTTACTATGAAGTATTTCTGCTCTTACTTGAGTAAAATTTCTGTATTTTCTACCCACTGAGTGAAAAACAAATATGTTTTAACCAAAATTCACCAAACACAGACACAGTTTTTGTTAAAGCTTCTTAAGATTTATATTGAAAGAAGCTGATTAGAAAATGTTTCTTTTTGCCTGATTTTATTTTTTGTTACTTATATGAATTGTCGTCATTTTCGTCCTTAAAATACCAAACTTTCCGCTTAACTTTATAGTTTGGTCCATCTGATGATGTAATTTTTAAATATTAAATGACTGATAATTTAATCAGTTACTCTGTACTTGAGTAGATTTTTTTACCAAATAGTTTTTTTACTCTAACTTAAGTAATTTCTTGGATTTTTAACTTAAGTAAAAATAAGCTGAAGTAGTCCTGCTCTTAGTTGAGTACAATATTTGGATACTCTATCCAACTCTGTGCTTATGTAAACCTAATGTAAAGCGCTGACTTTTTAGCTTGCAGTGCCCAAAACAACAATTTTAACACTTCAAACTGTCTTTTGCATAATGAATATTGTGCCTGTTGGCCTTTTGTGTGTTTGTACCTTGTTGAGCAGAGGCAGGAAGTTCCTTACAGAACCGATTTTCCTCAGAGCCGTCCGGAGGTCGCGGGTCTCGCTTGGTGAGATGTGATGAATGCAGATTATACCTTCTCCATTATCAGTCATGTTCTAAAAACAGTGAGTGAACAATCAGAGCTGATACAAAACAATCCTGCACCCTGATTATCACAGCTATGGTTCTCAGTTCATCTTAGGAGGATGTTATGTAGTGGACCATTGCCTGAACACACAACTTGTGCTCAGAACTCAATTAAGCATAAAGAAAAAAATTAATTTTTTCATGTTTTAAGATGTTTTACTGTTACTTACGTGTTTTAAGCACCGCATCAAAGCTTTGTAAAGGCCAAGCTGAAACAGAAAGTATCCAGAGTAAGTGTTGACGGTATTATACATGAATAAATAATATTATTTATACTAGGTAAATCATTTAAACACACTTTATTAACTTATTAAAAGTCTTTAGCCTAGGTGTGATCAAAATGTGGCCTGGGGGCCTTTTACTGTACTTGGAATAGCTATGTGTGGGCCCCTGATCTCAGCTCAACAGTGGCACAAATTTGGCCCTCAGGATTTGAATGCAGGACTTTCCAGGACTTTCTTTCTTGCACTGGTGCTAGCCACTCAACTGTCAAAAAATAAAACTGTTAGCAGCTACAGACATCCTGACAGCTCATCTAAAAAGAAGCATGAAAGATTGGTGAGGCTGGAAATCATCTCCTACAAATCACAATTAAAAAGTTAATTATTTGGTCACCTTTTGTGCACGAGTCACTTGTTCAGACCAGCATTTTTACATCTTAATGGTACTTCTCTCCCCATTGAAACAAGGTTAGAAAACTTGTTTTTTTAGGGAAGAATGAAATGAAGAAGTAGGCCTGTCACAATAACACGTTGCTGGACGATATATTGTCCAAGATATTGTGATAAAGGATAATATTTCTGAGATTTGGGACCAATTTCAAGAAATATAATGGTAATAAAGGCATAATAATGCAAGAACGAATTCTCAAAGATCAATAAACTTCAAATTCCAATGAATATTTAACTCTGGAACTGGAAGACATTTTAAATATCCAAAATAAATAAACAAAAACAACAGAAACCACAAATAAAATGAATTATGAAGCCTGCAAATAAACTTATGCTTCATGTTTAGTTGAGGCCAAAACACCAGACTGAAAACCAACAAATCATGCAAATGGAAATTATTGAGTTGTTTTGATTTATTATGCAATTGACAGATTTATTGATTATGGAGACAGAAGTAATTTACTACAGAACATGCGTGTGGATACTAACCGATGTAGACTTTCCGGGTTTCCAACAAGTCTGAAAACATAGTTTAGATATTTCTTTTACAAAATGGTCATCCAATGAACACTGTTCATCAGCCAGCGTTTATTCAAATAAACAGCCTAAATAAAGTGCACCACTGAAATACCTACCACTATCCTACAAGCCTGTAGGCATAGTTTAGATCCTTGGAAAAACATGCCGCTACTAGACTGTGTGAGAGCTTCCTTCAGCCCTTTCACATGTGGCATGAAAGCAATAGCCTACAAGAAGAAGAAAAAACAGGAAAACTCATCAATACTTGGAAGATAGGCATCGATCAAATGTGGTCAACCAGTAAAAGCAAAACTTGAGCGATTAAACGCAGATTTGCCAGAAGATGTTTACCAGTTGTTTCTGAGGAATCACATAAATGTTAGAGCTCTTCTCGAGTCCAAAAGGACGGAGGAGATCGACGAGATCATCCTCTGTGTAGCAGCCGTCGTAATAGTTCGGGAGGTTGGTTATCAAGAGCTTCGGATTAAAAAGAGCAGTTACGTTAGGAAAGGGAAAAACTACATCAGGTGTCGACATTGTGTTGATTAGGACACCATTTGTGTGCCTGTGTATGATTTAGACCAGAGGTGACACAGAATTGTAGACTCCAAAGGATTCGTGGGCCAAATAACTCCAACCCAAAATCAAGCAAATAAAGTAGCTCGATATTTATTGTAGGTCCAAAACCTGGAAAGGATTTTTATGACGGTGTATTAGGGCCGTTATAGGTAGAAAATAAAGCCGTAAATCTCCTTTCGTTGATTATTCTCATAAATTTTTTTAGAAAACATAAAATCTTTCTAGAAAAATTTTCAGAAATTTCCAAGTTTTTTTTTTTTAACAGAAAATGTCTCATGTTAATCTAAAAAATTTACTTTTTTTTCTTCCAAATTTCCTTGTTTTTCCAGACATTTCATGATATTTCAGTCAAAAGTTCTATGTTTACTGTCAAAAATTTTCTTTTTTTTAATAAGAACAGGGTTTAGGTCAAATTTTTTCAAAATGCTTGCTATATCTAGCCAAGTTTAAGAAAAAATAAAAGTTGATTTGGGTGCAGCAAGGATGGCTTTTCAGTAAAAGTTTCTGGATAAACTTGGCTTTATCTTTTGTTTAAACATGGTTATAAACAGACGAATAATTAGTGTTGTTCTTCACATTTTCCTGTTTAAGAAAATTATGATGGTAATAATTTTTTCCCTCATTACAAAATAAAAGTCTCTGTATCTGTGGGCCAAATCTGTATCATGTTTTAATTTCACAAACAACAAACTTTGGACACCGCTGACATAGATCAGATCACAGAGGCCTATCTGGGGGTTGTTTGTGAGCATAAAGTTTCTCAGGTGTTTTACTCATGGCCTGTGTGTTTAGTCCATCATTCACAGGCGACTTTGATTTCAATAAACTGCTGTTTCCAAACATCACATACACACATATTTTGTAATGATTGTCCAGGGTAGGAAATGGGACCATCTTTAAATCTGACTGGCTTATGTCTTGGTCAGGAGGAAACGTGAATTCAGCTTTCAGGAATACTGATAAAAATAGATAGAAAGCTTACTTCTGGTTCTGAAATGGAATCTGTGAATTCAAGAGGCCCTGGAAAGAAGAGTCAAATAAATAAAGTGGAAAACAAACATTTTTTTAAATGAATAGAATCGAACTGAAATGTTTACATACAAAGGAGTTTTGGGTCAAAGCACTTTTCTATCTTCTCCCCAACAGTCAGATCATCTGAGGAAATCACCGGCGCCGGCTTTTCGATTGGTGCTGGTTTACTTTCAGCAGGTGTGATCGCCAGACCTTTAAATCACAAGTGAAAACGGATATTAATCAAATATCCCATTTGGTTTGTCTTAAACCTGAGGAAAACAAATGAACCAAAGAACCAAAAATTCCCGACACAAACATCTAGAATTTCGCCATCAGACAGTTTTTTGTTCTTTGTGTCACCAACAATTAACACTTAATTTGTCATAAGAGAAAAAACTTGAGGTTCAATTTCAAAGTCCATACCCAGAAAGTAGTTTCCCACTTACATTTCAGCTCAGTTTCATTCTTTGGTTTCTCCTTCACATTTAGGGCTTCAATTTTGTTTGATGGCTCAAATTTCCTGTAAGGAACAAAGTGAACTGTTGTCAGCTCAGATATAAACATAAACTAAAGGAAATGGGTGAACTATCAGAAATATTACAAGGAGGTCAGATTAAATTAAACATTAATATAAAGAATACATCATACATCTCCGTAACCGTTTTCTGCTCAGTTGAAGTCACAGGAGTCTTCTGGGGCCCAGAAGACTGTAAATAAAAAGTATTTTAAATTAAATTAACACAAGTAAACTGATAAAGAAGCTTTTCATATAACAAAACTCTCTAATGTATGAAATCTGCTTCTTAAATTGTCGAATGTTGTATTTACATCTTTGAACGTCTTTAAATTCACATTAAAACCTCAAACTTTAGTGGGAGGAAAGCTGTGCAGTCATAAAATGTAAGCAGACTGGCGAGTTAGGAGTTGGAATAGTAGAAAAAGAAAAAGCCGCTCATCGATTTCTGGAAAAACATCACCAAGGGTCTAAAAAGTTGCTAAATGTAGCAACAAGGTTGTTAATTTGATGACAGAGCTTCTCTGTTCCCGCTCATTACCACATTTGGTCACACCCATTGGCGTCTTGGCTCCGTCTACTTCAGTGGCATTTTTAAAATTTGTCAGGGGGCGGGGCTTATGCTTTCACAGGGGGGTTAGTTACACTTTAACAAAACGTAACAGCAGTCTGCAGTTTGTCACTGCAGACTGCATATTTTTTATGCAGTCAAAAAAAAAACGTTTTGTCACTGGATGACAAAACGTCATAACAAAAATAGTTTTAACAATAAAATATGTATAGATGTGATTTTAAGTAACGAAACCTCGTGATTTGGCGGGAGGCCTGCAGTGCTTTCAGCCTGTGGCGCCTCTGATGATCCGGGTGTTGAGGCCAACTTGTTGAACTCGTCCAGGAAAATCGGAGTCAGAGTTTTCACAATGCTCTCTACATCTATCTGCTTTGACAAAGACTGGACAGCTAGACAGACAAAAATACACTTTAATGTAGCAGAGTTAAAGAATTGCAAAGACTTTAGTGCAAAAGGGGAAAACAATGGCAAATAACTGAGAAAATATAACATGTTTTTAGTCTGGATTCTTCTGGTTAAAGCTGAAGTATGCAACTTTTATTAATAAAAATGTTTTTGTTCTTTTTTACATATTTGCTAAAAGTGTTACTATGTCGTGACAGTATAATATGAGACAATGCATCCCTCAGACATACTTCCCTCAGTCAGAAACAACCAATCAGAGCCAGGGGGAGGGTGTTAGCGCTGTCAATCACTCTGCTCTGCTTGGATGTTTTTGACTGGGAGAGGTGAGATTTTTCAGAACTATAGTAGCACTATGAGGAGGTGGAGGAATTTTCACAGATTATCTGCCTCATATTATTCTGTCGCAACATGGTGACAATTTTAAAAATATGTTTGAAAAAACATTTTTTTAAAAGTTACATATCACAGCTTCAACAAAGTAGTAATTTAATCTTCAGGAAGCTCAGTTAAAGCTAATCCAATTCCCAATATGTGTCTAACCTGATGATTGAAGCAGTTTCTTCACCAGTGTCTCTGCACCGCTCTCATCCTGAGGGACCGATGTCTCTCCGGACGTTTGTTTCTCGCCGCTTCTGCTTGGTGACGGCGGATTCTTGCTGCTGCTTTTGGGTGAAAGCTGTCTCTCAGAAGACATTCCTGGAGAGTACAGCTCCTCTTCCTTCCTGTTGAATGAGGAAGGTCCGGAGACCCAGGAGATAGGAGGTGGACACGGGAGAGAGGAGGTGGTCCCAGGAGTGGGGAGGTAATTCCAGGACAGAAGATGTGGACCCGGGAGATGTGGTCTACATCTCTCCTGGGAGAAGCAGAGAGGTGGACCCTGGGAGGAGGTGGACCCAGGAGGGAGGAAGTGGTCTTGGGACAGAGGAGGTGGTCCCAGCAGAGGTGTTCCCAGGAAAGAGGGTCCAACTCTCTCCTGGCCGGCAGCCATGACTTCCTGAGATGGTCCACCTCTGTCCTGGGAGGAGCACAGAGGTGGACTCTGGGAGGAGGTGGACCCAGAAGGGAGGACGTGGTCCCGGGAGAGAGGAGGTGGTCCCAGGAAAGGGGGACCCATGAGAGGTGGTCCACCTCTCTGCTGGAAGGAGGAGAGAGGTGGCCCCTGGGAGGATGTGGTCCCAGGAGGGAGAAAGTGGTCCAGAAGGAAAGAGGAGGTGGACTTCTTATACCGTGGAGAACAAGATCGAGACCTAAACAGAATGAAAAGTCATGGATGATGACACAGATCTCAACTGTTGGGTCCAATGTAAAGTAATAGTTCCTCCAACAGACCTGAGGGTGTGTCTATAACTGTAGGAAGACCTGGGTGGGCTCCTGCACCTGTCTCTTCTGTCCTCAGACCTAGAACTGTCTGAGGTGGAAGTCGATCTACTCCTGGATTTACGGCGCTGATGATACGGGCTGTGCGAGCGAGAACCGGAGCCTCTTCTGTATGTGCGGCCATGACTTCTGGAAGGGGAATGGTAAGTGTTTCTCTGGCAGGGTGAACGAGAACTGGAGCATCGTCTGTATAAGCGGCCATGACTTCTGGAACGGGAACGGTAAGTGTTTCTCCGGCAGGGTGAGCGAGAACTGGAGTATCGTCTGTATAAGCGGCCATGACTTCTGGAACGGGAACGGTAAGTGTTTCTCCGGCAGGGTGAGCGAGAACTGGAGCCTCTTCTGTATAAGCGGCCGTGACTTCTGAAACGGGAACGGGAAGTATTTCTCCGGCAGGGTGAGCGAGAACTGGAGTATCGTCTGTATAAGCGGCCATGACTTCTGAAACGGGAACGGGAAGTATTTCTCCGGCAGGGTGAGCGAGAACTGGAGCCTCTTCTGTGTCGGTGGCCGTGACTTCTGGAACGGGAATGGGAAGAGTTTCTCCTGCAGGGTGAGCGAGAACTGGAGCCTCTTCTGTGTCGGTGGCCGTGACTTCTGGAACGGGAATGGGAAGAGTTTCTCCTGCAGGGTGAGCGAGAACTGGAGCCTCTTCTGTATGTGCGGCCATGACTTCTGGAGCGGGAATGGGAAGTGTTTCTGCCGCAGGGTGAGCGAGAACTGGAGCCTCTTCTGTGTCGGTGGCCGTGACTTCTGGAACGGGAATGGGAAGTGTTTCTGCCGCAGGGTGAGTGAGAACTAAAGCCTCTTCTGTGGCGGCGTTCTTGACTTCTGGAACGGGAAGCGTTTCTGCTGCGCGAATCACTCTTGTGTTGGCCCGTCTCCTGAAACCGCCTCTGGATTGCGTCTGTTCTATTTAAACATGTGGAAAAGAAAAACACATTTGCACACATAGGAGAAAGTGGGTCGCATTTGTCTGAAGACAGACTTTTACCTGTAGAATTGTTGTTCACAAAACAAGTCTGGGTATCTACAAAGAAAAAAAGAACATACACATACAGCTGTAACCAGATGTTCGAAGATTTACATTTACATTTTTTTCTGGAGATGCAACAATTTGAAAATTTGTGCAGATAACCCAAGATTAAGAAAATCAGAACTGCAATCAATATGTGCAGCCCTGATTCACTTATCAGCAAGTCTAAAGACGGGTTTCAAGGTTAAAACAGAGACAATATTTAAAGTAGAGCTAACATGCTTCCTTGAACAGGTTAGGATAGCTCTAGTGGCTATAAAAAACATTTATAGACACTTAACTTCATTTTTATTTAATTTTTTTTTTCCTAAAAAAAAAAAAATCATACTTAGAGAATTAGATTTTGGTTTATTATGAGCTTTCAGAATGAGCCGTTTTAAAGCTTCTTGTCACTTTAAATCCAAATAAGCTGCTGTTGGACAAGCCCCTCTATTGCAATGTTTACACTCATATATGAAAATGGTTCCAAACAGATGTGCAATTATACAATCATACATCTTTGAAAAGCACAACCAACTAGAATGCAGCAAGTGGTTTCTTGATGGTAAGTCAACAACAAAACACTTGTCTTTTCCAGCATTCATTGTACAGCGGTAGAACTAGCTACGACAACAGCAGAAGAACAGCAAGCTGTGACTCTGCTACATACAGCGGAATATATACATGCTATGGAAATCACTACAACTGTAATAAAAAGTTTGCTATCATAGTTTAGGGTCTGTACGAACAACTATTACTTTTCAGTAACTAGATGTACGTTTAATTTGAATGTATTATGAAATATGTTAAGAGTTTTTACTAAACATTATACTGTGGGAATTTCGTATCTGACTGGTGAACCATTAATTGCAATTCCACTCTTAGTTCCATTTCATCAACACAAACTTATTCTTATTGAAATGTCTATATTTCTAAAAGCACTAAGTAAAAATGAGTAAAATCTTAAAAAGAAAGTATAAACAAAGGCTGACTTTGTGCAAAAGCCTTACAGAGTTTTGCACTTCTCACGATGATCAGTGGTCTTCATGTGGGAACACCAAGCCTGTTAAAATAAAAAACATTTAAATGACATTTTATCAGTTTGTATTTTGAAATACGATAAACCAAACTTAGAAGTTTTTTAGCAAGATACATGTGCTCGTTTTAAGCCAATAATTCATTAATATTTGTGGAAAAAGTATTCATTCCTTTCCTTATTTCACTTATGGGAATGTTGTTATAAGTGAAATAATCTGCCAATTAAAATTAACATTAATTATTGACTTAAAACAAGCTGCTATTTCTTGCTAAAAAGTTTCTTATGAGTTAATTTTGTCTTAATTCAAGTGTAATAAGATATTTGTACTAGAAACTGGTCAAAAATACTTGGTAAGGTTTTGTGTTTTTGCAGTGTAGCGCACTCACCTGCACGTCACGACTTTCCTTGTTGCATATCGAACAGTAATGTGGAAAGGATTCTGGTGAGATTCTTTTACAGTCTCTAATTGTGGCTTGCAAAGACTCATTTTTACAAGATGATCCCTTAAATTTAGTCTGCATCACTGGCTTATCCTGTCCACGTTTCAACTCTATCTGAACCTCAGGGTTCTTCTTTTCTGGAGGTCTCTTATTCTGCCCAGGAGCTGTTGTTTCTTTTATTTGAGTTTTACTTTCCTTGTTCTTGGAACTCTTCTGTTCTGGTTTACTGGGATTGGAGGACTTAGATGTGGACTCTGGTTGCTTTGGAGGAAGAGGTTTGCAGGATTTAGGCTCGCCAGGTTTCTGTTTGGCTGAAATTACGGCATGTAAAGGATCATTTTTACAAGACGACCCCTTAAATTTAGTCTGCATCACTGACTTATCCTGTCCTTGCTGTCTGCGTTTCAGCTCAGTCTGAACCTCAGGGTTCTTCTCCTCTGGATGTTTCTTTTCTTTTACTTGAGTTTTTCTTTCCTTACTGTTGGAACTTGTCTGTTCTGGTTTACTAGCTTTGGATGATTTAGATGTGGACTCTTGTTGCTTTGGAGGAAGAGGTTTGCAGAGTTTAGGCTCATCAGGTTTATGTTTGGGTGAAACCGTTTTATTTTGCTCACTAATCTCAGACTTGCGGCTTGCTTTAGAGTCCAAATCTTTGCTTTTGCCCTTTGACACACATCTTTGCAGCTGGTCCTCACTGGGTTTGTGAGTTTCCACCAGTGACTTACCTCTACTCTTATCTGTGCTAGCTTTTCCAGCCTCCTTTTCAGTAACGGTACTACCAAAATCACTGCAGTCAATAACTTTATTTGACTTTATGGGAGTTTTATGCAAGTCACTCTTTAGGCCGACAATGGGCTGCGATTCAGAGGATTTTTCTGCAGCTCTTTTCTTCTTAATGGAAATCTTCATCAGGATGTATTTCAGGTTTTCAGGGGTGATCTGATCCTCAGAGTAAGCACTGAGCTCTCCCAAGTCGTCCTTGTCGAGTCCAAACCTGCTGAGGATCTCAGTAGCTGATTCTGCTGTGTACTTGGGTTGATCCGATCTGCCTGGTTCTGAAGTTTTAGCAGCACCTGAACCTGGAGGAGGCTTCCTGTTGCCTGCACCTTCACCAGAAACACTTCTGCTTCTGTCTGTGCTGCCAGAAGATGGGTTATTGTGATCCTTTTCGGGTTGTTTGCATATTGAAAGCCAGGCTAAGGAGGTAGTGTCCCTGTGAGTATCATTGTAGCGACTTCCCTGTGGGATTGAAGACATTGTTCCAGCTGTGTTTGAGGAAGATGACTCTTAGTGGAGGTGAAGATTAGTGACCTAAAGGATGACGCAGAACATATTTAGGAAGTATCTCAGAGGAATATTTAGTAGTAAACATAAAGCTCATCCAAACTTGTTCTATTTTAATGTCTATTTGTATCGAATGAAAGTTAAATTCGCGATCAAAATATATATATTTCACTTACTTTCAACAACCAAAGCCAGTCGCTCTGAGTCGCGAACTTTATGTAGTCACATCTAGCCAGTGAACGTCTTCAAAATAAAATTTTAACAGGTTATTCTCCACTGTATGTTTCCATCAAGCTAGAAAGCTATTGCTAGCAAACGCGACCGTTGGTCACAAGAGACGTCATGACGCAACGTTCCAAACAGTGTGAGTGAACGGAAAATAAGCTCGCGCGGAATTCTGAGAGAATCCCGTTATTTTCTTGAACTAACCGAGAACTAACCTGGTACTGTACGTCTTTGATTCAGTCTAACGACTAGATACCGCCACCTGCTGTTGTGAGGTTAGATTACACCACCAAACAAGCTTGTTTATTCATATTAAAGCGGTGTTTTAACACCTTTTATTTCTTCAAATTCAGAGTCAATAATCAATACTTTATTGATTTCATAGGAAAAGTTTATCTCAAAGCATAAAAAGTTCAAAACAAATCGTGGTGTAGCACTTATCCACGAAGTTATTTTGGTGGTGACACCAAAAAAGAAAATAGAAAGTTCTAAGTTATATAGTTAAAAATAGTTTCTACTATTTCCTTCATTGGAAAAAACTAACCCAAGGTAGAGCACAAACACTTAAAATATTTTATTGTTATAGAAAAACTGTGGCTATGGTTGAGTATTCATAAATAAAAACAGCTAAATTACATTTTTCCCACGACCAAAAAGACCTTACTTCTGTTACATCATTTTTAAACATCTGAATCAGCATCGTTGATCAAGTTTGGACATTAAAACAAGGAAACTGACTCCAGTTCCACTTTGCTCTCGTTGTTCAGACATTCAGCCCAGAACCACTCAGTTCTGGGTGGCTGGTCGTCCTGTAATCTGCCTCTGACTCCAACCAGCTTCCAGTTGAAGGGCTCACCCCCAACGTCAGCCCCTAACATGCAGAGCGCCATCCATCGTCCAAGCGGCCCCGACAACTTTGAACCAAAGATCCTCCTCGGCCTGTTTGAGGAAACAACTAAGAGTTTATTTTAAGGCTAGTGGACAGAGTGGGAAGCTTTTGCCTTCCTTTGGAATAAATTAGAAATTTCTATTTTATACAGTCACAGTGATTACAAATGTCAATTTAAAACCGCAAATACCTTTAAAGTTCCTCAGTGAAAAAGTGTTTACACATTCTTAGTCAAAACTATTTTTGCCGCCTTCTAGACAATAAGGCCACATTAGTAAAACTTTTAAAGTAACATTTGTGTTCAAATACTGTTTCATCAATCAAATCAAAGCCGTCTTTATTGTATGCTAGAGGTGCCATTTGTAAAGTTACACAGTAAAAAAATAGCGATAATTTGATTTAATTTGGCCCATCATGCCTGTCACAAATTTATAAAGTAAGATTTCCAAACTAAATATTTAATTCACCAGATAAATATTTATCTGGCTTTATTTAGGTTTCAAATTTCAAATTTTGATTAGCTTGAAAATTTAAAGCTAAATTTGAAATTGAACAATAAATGTAACTAATTTGAAGCTTAAAAATTAGGTAAATTTGAATTTCAAATATGTTAAATTCAATATTTGAAAGTTAGGTTAGCACAAGCTAATCCGTCAGATCACTGGGTGAGACACGGAGCTCTCTGAAGACGCTTCTCTGTATCTTTATCAAGGTGATCAATGTTTCCTTTAGTTTGTGATAATCAATGATCATGTTGGGATGTTGCTGTGGTTTCATGCTTTTGATTGATTGAATAAAATATTGATTGATCTGTGATTGTTGTCTGGGTTTCACTTTAACGTTCTGCATCTACAGACCTGGAGAGACGAGAAGAGACAACGAGCAACAGGAGAAACATCTCAATGGTTGTCAGACTAAACTTAGTGATGACAATAAACAGAAATAGTACAATGGATTTTTTTAATCAGCCATAAGGAGGCAGATTTGCATCATCAGCACTTCAATTCAAATGGTAATTTGCAATTTAAGATATTATGCTAAGTGATTTATTTTTTTTTTGCAGTGTAATTTTTGCCACTGTACTGAATTTAGAATTATTTTCATATTTATGAATGGAAATTGTGTACAGTATTGGATTTATTTATTTGAAGATTATTTTGTAGTTCAGTACAAAATTGTGTATATATGCAAATAATTGGATAAATAATGGGTTAGTCTGATCCTGGTTCTTATTAGTGACTGTTGTGCTGTTTTGTAATTAATTACCCAAATCTCTCTGGAATCACTTAAATAAGGTAAAACTAAAGAACAGTGCAGAATGTTAGGCTGTTTCTGTTTGGTACTGAAACTATGATAGACCCACTTCATGAACTGTGAACTGACATAGTAAAACCCCGACTCATAATATTTACTTTTCCATAGATGGACAAACATTCTTATTTAAAGAAAAAGGCCAATAGCTGCATTACGTTCAGATGAAAATAAGGGTAATGCAATTTCTAAGTATGATTTTCAAATAAAGTTGACGTTAATGCCGAGCTTTCATGAGTCATTTACCTGAACTGCTACCTTGATAATAAACAGGTTTTAGTAAAATGTTCTTCAAATGACTGGAAATGCGGAGTTTTGAGTAGAATTTATTTTAATTTCCAGGGTAGCAGACCCCACTAGGACTGTGTCACTCCACAGCAGCATGTATCTCATTAATAACAGCAGATGTGAAAGGTTACATCCTGCAGCTTTAATGGAGGAATGTTGTTGAAAGAGCAGGAGCTTCTTAAAGAGGCAGAGAGTTTCAATTACAAAGTCCAATTTCGTTTGTTTGACATATAATTTTTATAATAACTGAAGATAACATAATTACTTGATTGTGCTATAAAATGACATTTAGTGGATGGATAACATATTAGTCCTTTAATAATATTTCTGATGTTTTTAATTTGTTCAGAGCAGTTTATTGTTGCTTCAGTAGTGAATCATCTCCGGTGAGGATCAACGTGACACCAGATATATTTCACAGATATATTTTATTAAACTCTTTGTTATAAAACATAAAAATAACTATTAATTCTTCCCCTCAACACCGACCACAAATTTGCCAGCACTGTTATTCTTCCCTTTAATGTGGGGCTTCGTGTCCAGCTCCTTTGGATGCTCCATCTTGGCGTCACTGCAGGCTGGTGAAGAAGAACAAATCCTGTCGAGTGCCGCTTTTAAAAAAGATTTTAAGCAAAGGACAAAGAAAAACTAACGGTCACAATTCTGATTTTCACAAAGTCCCTCCTATTTTGTTTTAAACGTTGATTTAGAAATGTCTATTAATTTCTTATGAAGCTTTTGCAATGAGGCGACTTGGCCTCATCCAGCCGGGTGACCGGTGTAATTGTGCAAGAAAAATGTTGAGCTCGTTCACATTGATGTGCAGATGCATTTTCAACACAAGAAAGCTGAGAATGTTCAACTTTTGTTGCTGTCGCGGGAAACTTTCACGTTTCACTGTCGTCTGTCGCTTCCCATGTGAACTAAGTAACACTCTGCAAGTGAGAGGCTTTTAAGGGGCAAACTACTTACATTTAATCAGAATTACTTGAATAAATTTGGGGTAAAAATACTTTTAGGAGGGTTTTTACTAAATTGTACTTTTTACTTATGATGTATTACTGCTTTTCCTTGAGTAAAACTTCTGGATTTTACTACCCACTGAATGAAAAAGCAAACCAAAAATTGACCAGCCACAGACACACACAGCTGCAGGTTTTCTTAAAATCTCATAAGTTCTGTTTTGAAAAAAAAAGATTTGGAAAAGCGTTTCTTTTTTTGTCTGATTTTGTTAATTCATGATTATGGTATTTATATTTAACTTTAAGTTTTGGTCTGTCTGATAATGTAAGTTTTAAATATGAAATGATTGATAGTCTGATCAGTTACTCAGCAATTGAGTAAACTTTTTACCAAATACTTTATTATTCTTACTTGAATAATTTCTTCGATGGGTACTTTTTACTTTTACTTGAGTAAAAATATGTTGAAGTGGTGCTGCTTCAACATATTTAACATTTTGTAGCTACTCTACCCACCACTGAAGATAGGTAGAGTGATTAATTTGCATTACGTAATATTAACAAATTAAACTTTTCAGACGCGTTAATGTTGGCAACCTTACAAATAAAACATGTTTTCTTTGCTTTGCTGGTCATATACCTGATTGTTGTTATACATTCCTTCCCCGTGATTTCTCACAACAAGGACCTGAACTCTCTTTGGAATATCAGCTCTTGTGATTTAGTTTCTGTTTCTCGTTGCTCCACTTGGGTGATGAAGACAGTTTCCCATCTTTCCTCCCGGAGGACGACCGTCTCTCATGACTCCCTGAATGTGAGCGACAGGGAAGGGAGGACGGCTTTTTGAGACGTGGAGACCAAGAAGGAGATCGAGACCTAACAGAGGAGCAGAATGTAGCTCAGGCGGATTTTTTCATGATAAATTGTTTCTGTTTTTTCTTTCTCCTGACAAACCTGCGGCTGTATCTGCGGTCATAAGGTGATCTGGTCCGAGAGCGGGACCGGGAACGTGAGCGGGAACGGGACCGGGAGCTGCTCTTTCGACCCTCTTTGCCGTAAAACTGATGGAGGTTACTGTCGTCATGCCAGTGGAACGGTAATGTCAATGGAGTTTCAGCTTCAGCACTAAAAGTATGATGATGATTTAAAACAAAACTGTAAATTCAAATGATTCAAGGTTTACTTCTCATTTTAAACAGTGGGATTTTACCTGAGGATTGGTAGAACATCTCCATCCCAATGTGGGTATCTGTGGAACAAGGAGAAGAAAAAAAAACATCAGAAGTTCTTCTTCTTTTCTAATAATGTTCATTTGATCCATGAGTTACTAGATGAGGCAGCTAAGATTCTTTAGCTTAGCATCAACAGCTGTTACCTATGTAAAAGGATTTGGGCCACTAAACCCTCCTGCTGTCTTTCTATCCTGTTCGCAGTCTGGCACATGTTCAAGTTTTTGGTTGTGTGTGATTTTGGGAACTGACGGTCTGACGGGACCACTCCCCCACCCTGATGCCCAACCGTGACATCAACCGCGCTCCTCTTGAGCATCAAGACCGTGGAAGGGTTAAAAGACAAAAGAAAGATTTTTTTTTCCCAACAGAAATATGAGAAAAGTCAGAATTAAACATTTAATCTGAGAAATTTGATTTCAATTTGAAGGTTCCCATGTTAATCTGAAATATCTTTAATCTTAGAATTCTGACTTTAATTTTAGAATTTCAACATTAATTTAATTTTAATTTGACAATTCTGAGTTTAATAAAAAAAATTTAAAAAAATTCTACCAGTCTGAGATTTCTGACTTTTCTTTCCAAATTTGAGAATTCGTACTTTTCTGTGATACTTCTGAACATAATTTGAGACTTCTGACTTTAATCCCAGAATTATTTTCTTAATCCAGCCAATTCAGAAAATATAAACAAGTTTGGTAATCTTATATATCCTTAAACAGAATTATTAATGTCAAACAGTGAGAAAAATTATTTTTGTGCTTTTTTATATATTAACTATCTGAGTTCAATTTGGTTTGAAACACCTGAAATGCATTCGTCATCTTGCATGAAGAAATGAAGTACAGTAAAACTGCAGATATTTATATTTTCATTTATTTATTTTAAAAATGTTTTTTAAAATAAAGGACCTACTGTGTCCGGAGGATTGTGCAGCTCTCCAGGTGGAAGCTGGAGTTCTGGTGTGACAGCCAGTCCTGGGAGCCAGAACAACAGCATAATCACAAATATTCAACCTAAGTCAAAGTCAGTTATCTCTGACACTATTTAAACACTGTTAGATTTTAATACTACAGTGCTTTGGATATTAAAGTATTCACATTCCTTGTCGGTTTTCTACGTTTTGTCACATTCCAGCCACAAACCTCAAATTGAATGAGGTTTTATTTAATATACAAACACACAGAGAAGCATGTATACAGCATGTATACCTTATACATGTTTATCTATTTGTTCAACCTCTCTGTCTGTCCACACAAATGAATGTCCTGGCACCATGTTTAATTCCCAACAGGAAGTCATCGTTGTTTTGGCTGGTAAAGTTTTTATCTTTTCCCTACACTGCCCCCTATGGGTGTGGCATGTTTAAAACAACGCCCAGTAGTGTAATCCAACGGGTTCAAGTGTATGATTTATTTTTGGAAATATTTTTGCCGTTTCGCTATGGCGTTGGCCGCCATCTTGTCTTCTGTGTTGTTTCGTGTCGCTAGGATATGAACAGCCGTTGCTGTTCTCAGCTGTCGTTGCTTGTTCAATAAAAAAACTCAGCAATAAATGTTCTAAAGCTTTGCTAGCATCAGAGGAAGCTAACGTTCACTCACCTCCATGTGGAAGCACTTCTTGTTACAGATGGAGCAGGTGTGTGGGAACCTTGTCGGCATGGATGATATGTAGTCTTTAACCATGGCGAGTGTTGGCAGATGGTTGGAAATAAAGCTCTTAACAGGCGGTATTTTGATCGGAGACAGTTTTGTATATGAAACCGCACAGGGTAAAGCTTTCCTAGTTTTACATGTTGCTTTAATGGTATGCTTCAGTTTAGCTTTCTTCTTCGAGATTTTCACTCCTTTTTCTTGACCTTTAACCTCTGAACTGCTGGGTTTTTTGGATTTGGACATCACCTTCAGAGTAGACTGAGGAATAGCTTGTATAGACTTGGGTAGCTGGGTGTCTTTCTGTGTTGGTTTGTCTTTCCTACCAGTGGGACTTGGATCGTCCTCAGTGGTTGTTTCCATGGCGTCGCTAACAGCACCATAATTACCAGAATGTCCGTAGTCAAGCACTTTAACTGGCTTCAGAGGACCAGGAGGCGTTTGATCCGGACCTTCAGGTTCGTCGTTTTTGGGTTCAGGAGGGTTTTCTGCAGCTCGTTTCTTCTTCCGCAGAAAAATCTCACGTAAAACCAGATGTAGATTTTTAGAAGTCAGCTGATCCTCGGGGTAGGACTCTAGTTCTTTTAGGTCCTCTTTGTCTAGTCCAAACATGTTTAGGACTTCGGCAGCTGATTCTGGAGTATACTTGGCAGGAGTTTCTGGTTCTGGATCAGCCTTCCCCCCTACAGACAGGTCAGTTCTGGATCGCTGTCCTCCTTTATCCCCTGAGGAGCCAACCGTGCTGGACCTGCGGTGTTTCCCCGTCGGACTTTGATTAGACCCTGGACTGTGGGAGCGAGATCGTGATCTCTGACTCTGGTGATGCCGCAGGTTGTTGGACTCGTTGTTGCGACCATCAGCTTTTACTTTTTGCTGTTTCAAAATCTTAGAATCTACAAGCGACTTCTTTTCTTTTTTTCTTTCACCAATAAAAACAAAAAGGAAACAGAACTGAGGATCAGTAAAAACTGCAATCTGCTGCTGATTGCTACTGTCTCGGATGCAGAAGTTTACCTGGGAAGAAGTTGGATCTTAGCGACCCACTCAGGATATCTGTGGAACCAAAAATACTAACTTAGCACAACCATAAAGACCATAAAGAAGACTAAAGAAGACATTACGAAACAATTCAACTCCTAAATATAAAAGTACAACTGTCTACAAAAAAATATAAAATTTACCAGTTGGATATTTTACCATTTTTATTAGTTTAAAATCACAATCAACAAAATGTGGATTTTTCAACCAAAAATAGGGTTTTTACTATGGATGAAACGTATAAGTTAAGAGTTAATTGAGTTCATGTAAAGTTGATTACGCTTATAATCGACTAACGATTAACTGACAAGCAGCCATTTAGTTAAAAACTCTGTTTCTCTTGTCTTTTCATAATAAAGGGTTAAATTTTTCATAATATGCTGAAGAAATTGTTCAAATGTATTTATGTTTCTTATAAATACATCTGAACTTGTTTCAAACAAGAAACATACAAATATTTTAACATTTTGCACTGTAATTTCTTCGGTAACAATAAACTATTAGTCATTTTAAATTAAATTGAAAACCTAAGGAGTTTATCGGGTGTTTATATTTCCAAACAAAACCGCATAAAGTGCATTTTGCTCCGTTTGGACAGTTTCTCTCTCCGCCATCTTTGTTTCTGTAGCTACGGCTGACCGGCGGCGCCCTCTGCTGGATGGCGGCCAAACTACAACACTAAAAGAAGGTAGACGGGAACTAGTTTTAATTTAATAAATCATTCATTGTTTGTAGATTTTTCTTACAGTTTACATTCAACAGCAGGGATAAGGTAAACTAAAATGTAACAAAATTTTAGATTTTGAATTATCATTAAGTAATTGAGCCATTATGGAAAATATTCAAATATTAATTACATTGAAACAATCCAAGCAAATTGTGTTAAGATAAATGACTAATATATAATAATCAGTTTCTGCATCACAAATCTGGAACAAATTTCCAGAAAACAGCAAAAATAGATGAAAAACTGAGCTCCTTGAAATCTAGACTAAAACTATGTTGTTGCTGAAATGTGCCAATCAAATAAACTTGACTGATTGATATTGATATTTGTATCAATCCTATTGATACAAATAAAATTAGCAACATTTTAGCAAAGCTCGAATGTTGCTTCTCTTGTGTTAGAGAAGCAACATTTTTCTAAAACAAGAGAAATTTATTCTTAACTTCACACAGTATGAAAAATGTTTGTATCTTTTTATTAGTTTTATGAAAATATCTGGTTTCAGTTGTAAACTTAGGCTTTTAAACTAACATTAGATTGCACTATATTACCTAAATGTGTAGTTTGAATATTAAGCATTTTCAAGGAGTTTGGAAATGCAGATTCTGTATAATTTGAGAAAAGGTTATTGAAAAAGTATCAGTCAGGTGATGGATGCAAAAAAAAAAAAAATTGAAAGTGAACTGGAGTTCAATTAAATCCATCACTTACTTCACATGTTTTAATAGATTTTTGAT
Source organism: Poeciliopsis paucimaculata (assembly GCA_903067055.1). Lineage (NCBI taxonomy): Eukaryota > Metazoa > Chordata > Actinopteri > Cyprinodontiformes > Poeciliidae > Poeciliopsis > Poeciliopsis paucimaculata. Next base: position 153,945 of record CAEGAD010067475.1, read on the forward strand.
AACACATTCAGTGCTTTTTTTGTTCATTTTTGGGGGGTCAAAAAAGACTAATTTTGTTGCTCATAGTTGATTTGCACGAGTAATAAAAATGGTAAAAACATCCAAGGAGGTGAATAGTTTTTACAGGCACTGTTTGACAATCTCCAGGGAAAGGAACAGGTTGTCTACCAATAAATGAACCAAGTGTGAGTTCAGATAAAAGTGTTTGAAGGAGAATCAGGTAAAAACTGACTTCAGCTGCAGGAGTATCCGGTTCCCAATGTGGTTCGTTTCATTCAGGTGGAGGAACCAACGCTTGAAGAGAAGAAAACAACAAAACATTTATAAACATAATACTAGACAGTTTTGTCACCAATCAAAGGGAGTAAAATTGAGTGAAATTTGACCTCTAAAGTTAAACTCATTTTCTGTCGGCAAAGGATTGATCAGGACTGTAATCCGAAATGAGTCATTTTATCTCATTATTTCCTCACTAATGAAAATAATTTCCAAATTAAATGAGAATAAAGTTATAATATTAGCACAATAAAGTTTAAATAATACGAGAATAAAGTCGCATTTAAACGTTGTCGTACAATTTTATTCTTGTAATATTATGTCTTTATTCTTATATTATGACTTTATTCTGGTAACATTATTTATTCTAATACGATTTTTGACTTGTGTTGTTATAACTTCATTCGTAACATTATGACTATTGTCCTTGTAATTTCATGACTTCATTTTAGCAATAGTTTATTCTTGTATGATTTTTTTCTTGTAATGCGTTGTAATATAGTAGTTAAAGACAATGATTTTTATATCTATAGAAAATCAGGGTTTTTTTTTACATTTTGTAAAGTAATCGCTACTTCTGATAACTCTTTGTGTTAAAATACATCATAATAAATAGAAAAATAAGTCAAATTAAATTAATATAAAATTTATTAATAGAACTTAAATAATTAAACTCAAATAATTAACTTAATGCAGCACCAGAATGTAGTTTAAATTAAATTCTTACCCCCAATTTTTGACAGATGACGTCGCAGAGGGAACACTGGTGGGGAAAAAACCTCGGCGTGGCGCCGTTATAGTCTTCAATCATGGCAAGCGTCGGCTGCTTGTCCTCCGACAGTTTCATTTGCTCCAACACCCACTCCCGGACTATCGAAGGCAGTTTGCTTAAAATCGACATCTGGGCTTTACGGTTTTTGCTGAGTGGTGCTTTGACAGAAGAACCTTTCTCAGACTTTTTCGCTGGCTTGTTCTGTCGATGCTCGTCCAGCTTCAGTTCTGATTTCCGTTTCACGTCTTTCTGCTGCTTTGGCTTCTGCTTTTCAGTTGTTTTCTGTTTGTTTTCAGCGCTGCTGTTAGAGATGACGTTATGTGTGGCAGATATTGCGTCCTTTTCCTTTAATCGCTCAGGTGGGTCACTATCTGTTGGAGCCACATATGTCTTCTCTGAGGCTGACGCAGTTGTACTTCTTTTATCCAGTGGTAGCTCATCTACAATCCGACTGTTCTTTGTAGCTAATGAAATCTTCTCTGAGTCCAACACCGATGTACTTTCTTTATCCGGTCGTAACTCATCTACAATCCGACCATTGTTGTTCTTTTCTACATCCACATAACTAGAGTCCCTCACTTTGCTTGGCTTCAGGATACTTTTTAGTTTAGGTTGGGGTTCAGAAGACTTTCCGTTTATATCCGTCTTGCTAAAAATCTGATGCAAGACGCAGGACAGTTTTGCAGGATTGACCTGCTTCAAAATGTGGGGGTCGATTTTTTTCAAACCATCTTCGAGGCCGAAGCTCTGAAGAATCGCAGCGACTGGTTCTCCGGTATGTTTCAGCTGATTGATCTCAGACGACAAAATAAATCTGCCTGGAAATGGGTTTTTATCGTATCCTAACCCTGGAATGGACGGCCTGTCGTCTTTCTGTTCAACCTCCAGTCTGCCATCAGAACCAGACGGAAACTCTGGTGGATTGTTGTTAGTATTTGGTTTGAAAATGGGGAACCAGTCCAAGGAGAAATCACCAAAATCAGGGCCTACATGGGATGTTGATGGCCTTGCAGAGGAGGAAGGAAATTCATTTCGTTCACTAAAGTAAGTCCTCTGGTTCATACCATGACATTCCGCATGTTTGGCACGGTCTACCAACTTACTATTATCCGATTCAGATGTGTTTTGAGCTGGCAGGTAGTTGCCAAGAGATGAAGATCCAGAACAAGTCGACCTGGATGCAGGACTAGAAGATCCCTTGGGAAGTTTTTTCGCTGATGGTCCATTCTGGTTCTGGGTGGATTGAGACATGATGTAAGTAAACTCCAGATATTCAAGTTTTTCCAAACGAGATCAATCCGTAGAGAAACTCGTTCATTAGGCCTAAAATCAAAAGAAAATATATATGAGTCAAAACGAGAGCGAAAAGGAAGGCTAGTCATGACAGCAAATTCTGGATGATAAATTGTCCCAGAAATTTTTGCAATAATGTTGTTCTGAGACTATTTTCAAATAATGTAATGGTAGTGGAATAATAATCTAAGAACATATCCTAAAAGATTAATAAACTTTAAATTGTAATGAATATTTAACACTGCACTGGAAGACATTTTAAGTATGCAAAATAAATAAACAAAACAACAGAAACAGCAAATATAATAAATTATGAAGTCCGTAAACAAATTTCTAAAACACGAAAAGGAGATAAACAACAAACCAGCAAATTGAAATTAGTGAGATTGTTTTAATTGACCATGGAATTAATTAATCACCCACAAACTCTCACATGGTGCTTCATTTTCAGCCACCTTTCCTCCTTCCACTCAACTTTCCATGAGCACACTTGAATGAAACAGAACAAACAGAGAGCTTCTCTAGGAATAAACGTTTGTGGGCACATCACATTTCTGCATTAAAACTCCCATTTTATTACTTTTATGTTATATTTTGATTTTATGATTAACTGAATTTGTGATTTTTAATCAGCTGTAAGCTGAAAATGATCAAAATTAACAAACACATACACAGAAAATGTAGCACTCTGTGCACTTTTTGAAATACTAAAATAACTTTTCTAATTATTTGAGGCACAACTGTATATAACTATATTAAACAATAATAATACACGTTAATGACTCAATGTAATTTGCCAGGTTTCTTTTGATAACTTTTTAATCAATTTAAACAATAAAATCTACTTTACTCTATTGTTTGATAACTAGAATCAGAAAGCTTGTTTATAATGTGTGTTGTGAATTATTGCATTATAAGTAAAATAAAATGTCTGAATTAACGCTCAGAAATGAAAAAGTGAAACCTAACTACCGGTTTAGCGGAATAAACACCGATAACATGTTGATAACGGATTAATTTCTGACGATAAATGCGACTTTCTCACTCACAATGACCTCAAGACAAAACAACACTTTGCTCAATGCTGGGAAATATCCTGCAAAATCCGTCCCAGTTATTACGAAGGACAAAAAAACATCATGTCAGAAAGAGGATTTATAAGTCAGATTCACCTATATCGACAAAAAAAACCCCGAAAATCTTCCAAGTTATTATTTCCACATAGCTTCCTTCAGTGATGCTAACAGGTTCAAGCTAAGAAGCTATCGTTGCTAACGGCCGACCGTTAGTGACGTTCCGGTAAAACTAACAGACGTTAGCAGGGAATTATTGCAAAGGTAGCAGCTTTGTTTTATCGTTCACGTTGCAGTGTCACTGCTTTGCTGTGCTGATAACACCGTTTACCTGAAACGGCTGAGCCCCGGAGGACGGCAGCGGCTCTTCTTCTCCTCCCAGTTTGGCTCTAAACTGCTGCCGACTGCTGGCCGGGAGAAAAACTGCAGTCAGAGACTGTGGAAATGGAGGGATGGTTCTCGGAACCGATCGGAGGAGACTTGTACAGAATGGTACCAGGTCGGGAACCGAAGACCTTCTTGATGCAAAGCAACAGTGCTTGATTTGGACATTGATTAAATATTTTTGACGATATAATGAAGCTGGTTTCACACAGTTAAAATTGAACATATAAATGACCTTAAAGGTGTAATTCTATCCTTTTTTATGGTGGTTCTGTGTGTAATTATTCAGAAATAGGACTTTGTCTGATGCCCCACAACTCACCCCAGGTCTCATTTCATATCATTGGTTACTTTCTCTAAATAGCAATGGATAACAGCAATAATTTTGATACTTAAGTGCTTCAGTGAACAGATAAGGATACAGATAAAATATGTTAAATTTCTTTTACACAAAATCATTCTTAGATAATGAGATTTTGGTCTTATTTTGTGCTCCTTTCAGAATTAGTTTTAAGAGCCTCTTGATTGATAATATTAAATATCAAATATGTTAAATTCAATATTTGAAAGTTGGGCAGTAGTTAGCCTCCATTTGGGTAGTAGTTGGGAAGCTAATTATTTAGTTTGCAAACTAAAGATTCCTTGACCCTGAATCAGACTCAGAAGCAAAAGTAAAGACTCATGAACAACTATTAAGAATGTAGCAAGAGTTTTCTGAATGGTAGGTCAATAACAAAACATCTGTCTTTTGTAGCACCCGTTGAATACAGCGGTAAAACCTGTTAGCTGGCTTGCTGTGGGTGGCTCTCCGCCTGGGTTGCTTAGTGACGGACTGGGCTGATCTGGGGTTGCTAGGCAACGGGAAGTGCCTGCCCGTTGTAAAAATCAAAGTTTTTACAACGACCTCTTGTCCAACTATTTTTGCCGACATCTAGACAATAAGGCCACATTAGTAAAACTTTTAAAGTAACATTTGTGTTCAAATATTGTTTGATTGATGTTCATTGAAATGTCTGGACAAAAAAATGACTAAAATTACTGAGTTATATAGTCAGCAGACAGAAGAGCAAATTAAAACATAATATCTTTATCAATCAAATCAAAGCCGTCTTTATTATATGCTGGAGGTGCCATTTGTAAAGTTACACAGTAAAAAATTGTGTTAATTTGATTTAATTTGGCCCATCATGCCTGTCACAAATTTAAAGGTAAGATTTCCAAACTAAAGATTTAATTCACTAGATAAATATTTATCGAGCTTTATTTAGCTTTCAAATTTAATATTTTGAATTTTGATTAGGTTGAAATTTCAAAGCTTGAAATTTAGCATCAAATTTAACTCATTTTAAGCTTAAAAATTAGGTAAATCTGAATTGAAAATTTTAAATATTGAATTTCAAATATGTTCAATTCAATATTTGAAAGTTAGGTAGTAGTTAGCCTCCATTTCGGTAGTAGTTGGGAAGCTAATTATTTAGTTTGCAAACTAAAGATTCCTGAATAAATCTTTGTCTCCCAAATAAACATTTAATTTGGTGCTAAATTAACCAGAAGTTGTTTGGCTTACCCATACATTCCAGACAAAGGTGTCAAAAGTTCTCACTTTCTCTCCTGAACTAGACGTACAGATACTAGTATGAAAACATATTGTATCAAAAGTATAGATTGTACTGTTTTATTCCAGTAAAAGTACTAAAGTACACATTTTGAAATTCAATGAAATAGGTTTAATCTCTGTCAGCTCCCACTTTCTGAGGGACTGCAAAACAATTTGCTGCTGCCCGCCTCACCAGATACACCACATTGGACTCGGATATCAATTGGCTGTAATCGTCCCAGGATGCAGAGCTGCTGTCGACAGAAAAATGGATCTGACTGGTTTCACTGAAGTAAAGTTTACTGAAGTACTGAATAACTGATCAAGTTATCAATCATTTAATATTTAAAAATTACATCATCAAACGGAACAAAATATAAAGTTCAGTCATTTAAGTAACAAAACAAACAGCAAAATCAGGCAAGAGAAAATTTTTCCAAACCAGTTTCTTTGTATAAAAAACTTATGACAGTCATGAATCAAATACAGTTTCAAATTCAGAGATTGACACAATATGTATAAATAATGAAGATATTGTCAAAATACAGTAAATATTCATGTAAATAAGAATGATAACTGACTGGTGCTTGCAGTAACTACAGATTCTTCTTGTAAACAAGTTACAGAGAAATAAATGAACAAAGTGTTTTAACAATTCACACACAAAATTTGGCCTTCTGTCACCTGAAGAAAATTTCTAGGGTTAGAGGACTAATGTCTCATCCATGCATTTATCTTTAGTCGCATTGATCACTGCAACAGTGTCTGAATAAAAAAATCAATCAGATCCAAACGCTGCTGCTGGAGTTCTGACTAAAACCAGGAAGTTAGAGAACATCGTCCAGTTCTACAGTCCTTCACTGGCTTCCTGTAGCTCAGAGGATAAACTTTAAAATACTGTTAGTTTATAAATCACTGGACGGTTTAGCACCACAGTACATTAAAGACCTGTTGTTGTCATAGCAACCTTTCAGAACCTCTAAGGTCATCTGGTTCTGCTCTGCATCCCCAGAACCAGAACCAAACATGGAGAAGAGGCATTCAGCTTCTACGCACCACAAATCTGGAACAAACTTCTAGAAAACTGTAAAACAGCCGAAACACCGAGTTCCTTTAAATCTCAACTAAAACCCACCTGATCATAATCATAAAACATTGATCAATATTCTGATGTTTATCAATGGCAAAATGTAATGCTTTAATTGTTGATTGTGTTTTCTACAACTTTGTATTGACTTGATTGATTAATTTGACACATTTTTCTGTTTTTCCCAGTAGATCTGGTTGCGTGATCATACACAGAGCTCCTCCTTTTCCTGCCTCCAGCACTAAACCACAGAGCTCAGTTCTACCTGCATCTTTCAGGCTATTTTAATCACTGTCAGAGCAGAAGATAATCCATCTGAATAGGCAAAACATATTTAAAATAGCAGCCAAACAAATGATGGTGCTCACTACAGCTGTTTGTTAGGGTTCATTTGAATGTGGCTGATCCGTCCATGAAAGACCTTCCTGTGAGTTTATTCAAAACACGGATTCACTGGAAACCTGATATTTAAATCCACAGTTTCAGAGGACGGATGAGCTGACAGCAAGTCAGCCGAAACTTTTGATGTTCATTGAAATGTCTGCACAAAAAAATGACTAAAATTACTGAGTTATAAACTCAGCAGGCAGGAGAGCAAATTGAAACATAAATATCTTTATATAATCTGCTCACTTACAGATTATTTAAATTAAACACTGACTGCAGAAGGTTTTCCACCAAACTAAGTAGCAGTTTAAAATCCATTTGGAAATACTGGGGTAAAAACAAGCTGTAGCTTGTCTGAGGACTCAAGAACGACACGGGGAGCAGTGGGTTCACATTTACTGGGTTCGAAGCGAAGTTTTTAAGAACACCGTGAAAACCAAAGAAAATACACAAAACATGAATACATTACATTGTAACATTACCTTCACATAAAGCTCTAAATAAGCACCTCGCTCCGCTGCCCAAGGGCTGCAAAGGTGTCATGGTAAAGGCCGTAAAGGCCGTCATGCTGCTTTAGCTGTTACCCGCTTCAAAGAATGAGCGCCAGTCCAGGCACAAAGATGAAGAACATCCTCCTCATCCTCCTCATCCTCCCGACTATGGGACATTTCAGCCCAAAGTGTTGACTGACAGGAGGCTCGCAAAACTTTCCCTTATTTTGCTTCAAAATGAAGGCAGTCACTCAACATGAACCAAACTATATCGCCCCTACTGGGTACTATGGGTAACACCTTACAATCAGAATATATAATAAAACGGGCATTTACACAAGCAAACAAAAAACATAACCTGGATTATATGTCAGATATTATTGGTGTAAGCTGCAGAGATAAACTGCTGGTCTGCAGCTATTAAAGTTTGTATCTGGTGAAACCAGTGGTGAACTGGTAGTGATCAGCTCTGATCTGTGAACATCTTAAATATTCACTGAAACACAAAAACTGACCAGTAAATAGTAACCTGGCAGGTGGGAAGGAGCGTCAGGGTGGGGATCACCTCTGAGCACCAGCTCTGCTCGGAGGGGCAGGACGGCTCCGAACTTGGTAGGGAGTCACCCTGGTCCTTCCCAACTTTTAACATACAGAGACTTTGTTTGTACTATCCTTATTCGCATCTGCTTTTAGCTTAATTTAAACTGATGAATTGTATTTTTTAAAAATGAAAAGTGGAAGTTTCTGTATAACTGTATAAATGCCATGTTTTTAAAATGTCCCAAGTGTCAATAAACCTTTTCGAAAGAAAAAAAATTGGTAGTGCTGCAGGATTCAGAAAACATGAGATGAAGTAAAAATAGATCTATTAGTTTTCAGTTTGCAAAGTAAAATTTACCCACCAGGAAATGTTTTTCTGATGGATATGAATCAGGTGTCTGACATTTCCTGGTTCATTATGTAAATACAGTCCATAAAGAGTTTTCCATGTTTCTAACAATAAACAGAGTGAATAAGGAGAGACTGTATAAAGTCGCCTGTCTCTGATGATCTTTGCTTAGTAGAACTGAGTCGTTCATCATGTTGCTCTCTGTGCTGCTGCTGGTGATGATGATGATGGCCAGCTGGACAGAAGCTGGTTATACTGGCATTGTGATTACACACACCTCTAATGATCTACAAGGAAGCAGTTTCACAGTAAGATCAGATTTTCTGAAGTTTCCTTCATGTCCTTTTTTTAAGTATTGTATTTATCTTCACCTTAAATCTGCAGTTTGTGCATCGCCAAAAGTTGAGCTTCAGCTCATGTGCAGAGCTTGAGTCACGGTGGGGTCCCACTAAGAAGATTGATGAAAGCAGCGGTGAATGGTGTGTGAAGGAGCATATCTGGAAGTCCACTGGTTGGAATTTCGACAATAACTGGAACTGGTAACTGAATCTCATCATACAAAAATATCCAACATTTTTCAGTTGTTCCTAAAGTAACTAAATCTAAAATTCCTACTGAATTAAATCTCTTGTCAGTTTTCTGTGTTTCTGAAACTCTGAGTATCTTCCCAATATCTTCTATTAAAGGTGGGATACTCCAAACTGGATAAACAACAGAAACGGTGTTTCACCTGGGCGATTTCTGATGACATATAACCTGAGAAAACGATCCGACATCAACAGACCAAACTCATCACCATAGACCGGCATCATCCCTCTTATCAGGTAATTCAGTTTTTACACCATGAAAATAAATACCTGAAACGATTTGTGTGTTTAGTTGAACATGAAGAATAGTTTGATTTTGTTAATATTTTTTTCTAGTAAAGCCCAACAATAAAGCTTCAATAATTATAGTTTCCAAATAATATCCAAACACTGAATAGATTTTATATTTAAAAGAGACCAAAGAGAAAGTTGGAGCAAAAATAAACTAAAACATAATGAATAGAAACTGAAATACAAATCAGTCAAGATAATAAAGATTCATCATGTGAATAAAATAATTTGAGCAGATTGTTTGTTGTCAGGTGACTTTTGTGATGTTTGTTTTCTGTTTCTCTCAGAGTAAAAATACTGGTAAACATATTACTAAATCTTTAAATTAAATAAATATTAGAACGGAACTAACTTGTGAAAGAAACAAACATTAAAGAAAGGACGAAACTAAACTAAAAGACCAAATCTCCCCTTCCCCTGGCAAGCAGATGGAATGATCCACTGGGGAAGTTGACAGCCATATTTGGGCATCAGCTGGAGATCATCTTTCTACTTCCATCCGCAGCTCCAGAGAAAACTGGTAACTCAAACAAAAGAAATTTAGTGCATTTAACAAAAAATACAAAGAACTGACAAATAAAGTTAACTAATTGGGTGCACTGCAAATAGTCAACTAAATTGGTCAAATTAATGAAAACAAATTGAAAGATAAAAAATCTAAACTATTCAAACCAATATGTAAAGTAATATTAAAGAAAAACAGAAACGATTACCATGACTGTCTCTGTGTGACAGTAGGGTGAGCTGTCACACAACTATTTAAGGACCGAAAAAGTAGATTTTACATGATATGTAATTTGTAACATTATTTAATGACCATTTCAAAATGAGTTTAATATTAAATTTTGGTGCTAAATTATCTCCCCAGTGCCTCCAGTTCTGTCTACCAGTCTGAGCTTCGATGTGTCATTGTGAGGGTTTCAAACAGTGA